>JAGDQP010001344.1:0-11962 GCA_022664845.1 Lepisma saccharinum | reverse complement strand
CTGACCAGACGTGTTGGGAGAGGAGAGCCGAAACTCTCAACTGTGATCGCTACCTCTTTATTCAGGTAGCTCCCCAATTGGACTCACGACGCTGGGTGGATGCCGCACAGGCAACACCATCTGGAGTACTGCAACGGTCACCCGTCCAAGCACTGACCAGACTCAGAGTTGCTTGACTTCGGTGATCTTACGGGAACCGGTAGGCCAGCTCGATATATACCCCCTAGCAAAATTTCAGCGTAGGTTTCGATATAATCTCATTGACGGTCTCCTTGTGAGTTTTACAGAGTTTACTCAGTTTCACCAGGCGATTGTTCTCTACCTACTCTATCCTGGGCAGGTTGCTCATTGAGGGTCTCCTTGTCAGTCAGGATTGTCGGGCTTGGAGTTCGAACCCGCTTACCATTGCCGATCCAAACTCCGCCACGTTACCGCTTGGACTGCGAAGGCTGGATGAGTCGGTAATCTACGTGTCATAAATAGGACAATAATATTGATGCCCCACAGTGTCGTCTTTTTTCTGAACAGCCTGGTGTCAGTTCAGTTGAACTTGGTAAGGAAATGAAATTACTATACCAATTCAACGCGCGCAATATCGGCGTTTATAATTCATTGCAAGACAATAAAGTGAAGTTTTAGTCACAGTGTTTCTTTTCTGTCCTTCTTTAACGAATAATGCCCAAACTATCATCTCATACTATTATTATTTCATTCCTAGTTCAGATAGATTGACAAAAGATGGCAGGAAAATAACGAATCTATGGAACTTCATTATCTATGCTAATTTGATCTATAAATTGTAGATTAACATGGTGTTTTGGGCAATTGATCCTTTGGAGCAAATTATCCCATATGTATTTCAAGTGTTGCAAAATATAGGACCATAAATAGACGTAGTTAATTGCTTGTTGCAAGAAAGATATAACGATAAAGGATTATGAACGAGTATTGAATGGAGAAGTACAGAGCAAAAAATATTGGACTCGTTTTTGTTATGTGTAGTAACTTTCCAGTACTTACTTCTAGTAAGGAGTAGTGTGTAGTAACTTTCCAGTAATGCCAAAACTTTTAAAGTCAGATATTGTGCTTTACTTATTGCATCGTGAAGTGATACTAGCTTGTTCATTTAAGATTAGATTTAATTTGTTGACCCAATTCACAAACATGACTGCAGCAAACCATCACAATTCACTTTCTGCTCTTACGGTGACCATGTTAGAAATTCTATCACAAATGAAAATTACACACATTTCATCTACGGAAAATGGAAAACAACAGTCAAGCACGATTGCATTAGGTTTTGTTTGTGGTCAGAGAGCGTAATGGAGTAACAGTGTACACCCATACATATTGAATGGGTCTGTCTAAAAGGATTGTATGTTTTAACATGGAAAGAACTCGAACTGCGAGAGAGACTCAAGTACTCGTGGAGAGAGTCATTTCCGCTTCCAGTACGTAGGCTGTTGGTTGTAGCTGCGGCAAGAAAAAGCAAAGGTATAGAAAGGAGTCTCAACTTTGATGTTATTACTACTTCTGAAATGTGGTTTAGCTGCTGCGAAGGATCCTTTTTTTCCTTTAGTACTCTAATAACGAAACAATGGTAACATCAACCACCACAGCTACGAGTTGGGTACCATTAGATCCAGTTAGGATGAGCGTACTGAACTACAGCCAGCAGGATTTAATGGAGTATAATGAGCCCTCGAAATGACTCACATGGGGAAAGGTCCGGTGTTATTTGGTTGCAGTATTTTCAGCCCGTCCTCCTCTTCCCTGCCAAAGTGGCATTTCCGTAACCAACATCCTGTTTCCTCTTGTGTATTTTCTCTCTGGTAAACAATGCATGGGTTTTCCACTACACAGAAGTTGATTTAGAATAATATGTGATTGTTGTGTTTGTTAGAACTCTTAGTACTTTACTTTCAACACATTCAATTAGTGTTAACTCGGATACAAAAACAGACTCTTCGTGAATAAAATAGTATTGTCAGCAAATTTTAACGTCAAAAACTATTCAGTTGCTTTTTCATGTCTCTTATGCTGTTTCCTATTAAATGTGAAAGCTTTTCTAATTGGATACAGTTATTTGTTATCTGCAGACCAATGTTTGCGAATCTGGAGTCCACTCCAAACAAAAAGTTATTTTGTTTTTCAATTCAATTGATTATCTTTATGTATCTGTGATTCAGGCCGATATACGGTACGGGAGAGGATGTGGGAGGAGCTAATTTGAAGGTATGATTGAGGTATTTGTCTGGTGTTACTCAGGAAAATATTTGGATAAACTTCGGACAGGATGATCAATCCCTGGTATCGAACTTAGGACTTCCCAAAGCCAGGCCAAACCAACGCTCTACCAACTGACCACTCCATAAATTATTGTTCTGTTTTAATTTTACTCTGTCCGTCTGTTTCTAACGCAAGCTAGAACATCAACCAAACAAGTAGAGAGAAACTGATTTCAGAATTTATATTCGGATGTCTTAATTTATCGGCTGTTCGGGTAAGACTACAACCTTCTCTTGTGGCATTCTTTCCGCCAGGAATTTTACTTTGGGGTGGGGGGTATAAGGTCAAAATTGAGAGGGTGTAAGTGGAGTTTTGCACGGTTTCCGAAAATTTTTAAATTTGGGGTGCGCTTGACGATTAAGGTTGACTTTATGTCTACTAAATGAAAGAAGCTAAATTGACTCGAAATTTGGGTTCAGTGAATTTGATTTACCTGGCTACTTTCGATCTAGTTAGGCTGCAACCTTCCTCTATGTTTTCTTTCACTATAAACACTAACGCACTCTAGCGTCTAAATAAGAGCAAGCAGAGAAACTTCACTACGGATTTAAATTCAGCAACTTCCATGTACTATAATGACCAATATAATGTTTACATGACTTTGTTATACACGATTTTTCTCTAAGCCTACAAGATAGGCCACCCAACTAACGTAGAGTGGGCGGTGTGTGATTCTGAGAGTATAAGGGTAGGAATTTTCTTTTCTTTAACATAATCAATTTTCACATGTCCTGGGGTCTGAAAAAATATGATTTCTTGTAGTACGTATGTAGCAAATAATGAAAAAAAAAAAACTTAAGAGAGTCCCATTTCAAAAACCAAAACAGAGAACGTAATACTATTTTTACATTAGGTGAACCACTGGTTCACATTTACTGAAAAAGTGTAATTAAAATTGTCCAGTAGAAAAGATCCTTACCGAACATGGAGAAACGAAAATGAACGTTGAAACCTATGCTTACTACGTATTTCTTAATGAATCGAATATTCCATGAGAACACTAACGTCATGCACTAAAGACAAGAGAAAACATGTTTCTATCAGTTCTTAAAAATGAGGAACCATATTTGTTTTACAATTTTTGATAATAAATGTTGTTATTTACGTTTATCATTTACAAAGAACATGTTAGTTGCAAAATACACAAAATATGTTATGTGCCAAGTTATAAGTTATAGTAAATATAATTGCTCTCTCTCTCTCTCTCTCTCTAAATATATATATATATATATATATTCAACAAATACAGAAAAAGAATGAATCTTTGAGCATCATATAAAGAATACCTGAGAAAAATTAAGACCTTTCTCTTTCCAGAAAGAAAAATATTTGTGTGTGGGCGTGCGTGTGATAAAAGTGAATATGCTTTATTCCAAACGGCCATCATACCTTACTTTGTAAAGCGATGGTTTCGTATTCGAGAGGTCCTCGGTTCAGTACCAGCGGGCGACTGTCCTGACTTAGGTTTTCCAGTGTTTTCCTCAGCCACACCAGGCATGTACCGGGATGGTACCTTCAATTTAGGACCTGGTCGACTCCCTACTGCATTTCGCAAAACCTTATCTCGGAGTGATCCATAGGTGACTAAAAGCTATGTATAAGGTGCAAACCCAATGATTATAATATATAAACCTGTCGCTCTGTTAATCGGCACATTGCTTCCTAATGCCGGGTGGATGGATCGACATGTAGACCGAGATGGATTGAGTAGCCGTAGCTCAGTTGCTATAGCGTTGGCTTAGCAATCGAAAGGTTCCATTTATTCTTACTGAGATGTTACCGGGCTATTTTCCTCACGACACGAATAAACTAATATTTATAGTAATCTGCAGAGATAGAATAAACACGCACACACACACTCACATAATGACAGAGAGTGTTTGTAGAAGAAGGAATGAGTAAGAGAGAAAGAGAAAAAAAGGAATTGACGAAGTCATGGAAAGAAAGAGAAGGATAGAGATATATCAATGAAAACCTTGAAACTAGATTGATTTATTATTATCCTAAAGAACAAACGCAAACACACGGTTTACTTTCTGATTCTAGCTAGTGATGCTTCTTCTCTCTCAAACCAAGGAAATTTCTGAGTTCTGTAAATAGTTGAAGCTATCATTTTAGTCGAAAAAAGAAGGCGCTGACTGGGGATCGAACCCTACTAACGGTCTACGTGCTTAGGCAAAAAGGTATCTGCAAAGTTGTACAAAATGGGTTATTAACACCACATAGAACAGATGAATTCAATTTCGGTCACATTTGCAGATACAGGCTTTGGACGCCACCTGTCCCGAATTTTGACTGAAAAAATATGGCCACCATAGATAATATTGATATACCGTACATAGCTTATTGCTCTCACTGCTATCTTGGCTCTCACTGAGAAAAATAATTTTTAAAATCAGAAATATTATTTCGAGTAATTTTTTTTCCCTATAAATTATATTCGTGCAAAATAATTATGTTAATGGTTGAGTCTGAGCAGAAATTTTGACCAGAAGTCTTGTTGAGCAGAATCTCTTGCGAAACAAAACATAACACGTTACATTTTATGCATTCACTGGATATTAGTGATAAAAAGATGTCGGTGATTTTGAGCCGATACTCCGATAAAATTACGAGTCATACTAACTAACAATTTCGAGAATATTCTAACATTGTGTGGAAAACGATATAGTTTGAAGCCTTTTAGCGCCATCTTTGAGTAAGAACTTCAATTACATTTGGCATACATTTTAATTTTATAATACATGAAAAATATCAGTAATAGGACGTTATGAATTCACATTCAGAATATTGTGTCTGTAACACTCTTGTGTTTTTAATATTACAACAATATTTTTAAAAACTTTAAAATGCCTTTTTTTTTAAAAAAAAATCAACAAAGCAGAGAAACAATGCTATTGACATGTGATAAAATAAAATGAGAAACAATGTCACTGATACGTCGCATAGTAATAACTCTCTTGACACTAAATAATAGGCATTTTTAATCATGAAGGTTCAAGTAAATAGGTTAGTATTTATATCTAAATAATATTTAATTGAGAATATCGCCATTAACATAGTTTGACTCTCTTGTCTGTCACATTTAATGTTTTTTAAGGCACACAAAACAGTCCTTTGACTAACAATTTAAAGGAAGGGTTTTACTACACTTTGTTTAGCTCACACTTAGAACCATGGCTGAATTATTCCATCTTCTATGAATATAAGTGTTTATTAATTCCTGTGAAAGGACACTTTTGTTCTTATTATAAATACTCCCCCGAATACCACAATAATTGGATCAAAACTAACCAGCAACTAACCTATAGCATTAATTTAAATTAAAGACGATTTTATGTACGCTTTTATGTATGAACTCGTACTTGTTTCAGTTTACCTAACCATTAGGGTTACCACCTTTTGATGAATTAATGAATTACGGGACACTCGGCATAAAATACGGGATAATACCCAAAAATACGGGACAAATCTGAAATAACCTAAAATGAAAGAAACTCATTACCCCCCTGTACTACTATCTGATTACCCCACACAATTTAACACCTCCTGTTCACACTCTAAAATCGCTGGTCGGCGGAAAATTGATATTTTAATTTTGTAGCCGCAACTCCGTTGTCCAGAATCCCTTAATATCGAAACAAAATTCATTTTTTTCGCAGTTTAAAAAAATATGTAACTACCTCCGTATTTATAAAGAATAATCAGACCATCTAAAGAACACCTGAGTTGTGATCCTTCTTGTATCAACACATTAATAGGAGAAATGTTAGTGCGTTCTTTGGTGTAATGAAATTGCAAATTTTTATCAGTTTTATTTTATACAATTTTCTCAAAATGGGCTGTTTTTCGGCACGTATTATACGTGTTTGATTAAGTTTCTAGTTTTCGTAATGATACTTATATATATTATATTGTGCTACGCGTCAGTGGTGTAATGTAGTTTTTATTGAAGGTAGGCGAAGGTGAAGAATTTGTTGAAAATGTAATTTTATGATGAAGCTAATAAAAAGTGCCACGGAGTGCCGCCCGAAATATCGTCATATTGTAGTACTTTCATGCTTCTCATACACGAATATATATATATAAAGAACTTCTTATCTTTGCCCGTTTGTTGAAAAATATATTTATAAATGAAATGTCCATACATATATTTTTTTTTTCAAAACACAATATGGTGTGTGCACACTTTGTTTTTGGATCACAACATCATTAATGTAGAAAGAGACATCCACCCGTTTCAACAGACCTATATGATTGAAATTAAAAAAAGATACCAGAAGTAACCCTCAGACATGTGCGATGATATAGAAGAAAAAGCTGAGACCAATAACCATTAAACTGGATGAGAAGGAAATAGACATTTGTTAGAATTGAAGGTGACCATCTGACCATGATAGATGGCAAAGTTTTCAACGTCCTGATATGTACTAAATCAACACATGTGCTAAGTGTTATGTCTGCGGTGCCAGCCCGAAAGAAATGAGTTCATTGTAGAAGAAATCCACAATCACTTTGACCTATCAATCATAAACGTGTTGATTCTATTTTTTGAGTGACTCATACCGGATAGACGTTAAAGTGACAGACAAGAAGACAGGAGAAAGAAGAAAATATTGCTTAAAGGAAAAAAATATCCAGAATAAGTTTCAGCAGCAGTTGGGACTTAGCAGTGGATCAACCAAATCCTGTAGGCAGCGGAAATATTAATTACGGTAACTAAATGGGAAGGTTTATTTTCTTCTTCAAAATAACAAATTTTCACCATCATCACAGGCATTGATCAAGACCTGATTTCAAGTTGTTCCACACTTCTGCAGACTCTATCCTGTGGATTCCGAAATTAACACAGGTCTTACTGTCCATACCACAAATTTGAGAAGTTGGCAGACAATGCCTTCCAAAAATATACTAGTTATATCCATGGTACTACGTGCCCCTCAGCGTGCATGACGTGTTGATAAATGAACTTGCTTTAAAGAAGTATGGAACAAGTGTATTAAAGCATATTAGGGAACACTACATTGAAGGATGTGTTCTTCCGACTCATTAGCCACATCTGATCCCGTTCTGTCATCTCTGTGACAGTAGCGTCAAGTGCTAATAGTGAGGAAAGGTCTCCCAGCAGCAGTACTGGCTTTACTGAATATTTCTCAGTTATGAGATAATATACTGAACACCTTGCAACCAAAACATCGTAAGAAACATTGTTTTATTCATGTTTTTTATGTAAATTTAACAAGAAAATAGGATATTTTTAATTTTTACTTAATTTAAATCGTTAATTACAGAAACGTAAGGATAAAAATTGCAATTATTTTCATTCTTGTCGCGTTTTTGACAGTATCTGGACAGTGCGCAGTTGGCGTTATTATCAGTTAATAACTAGAGCAAACAGGAGGCACGAGTATTATACGCTGTCATGTTGGGGCTTGGGATCTGGACAGAGTCTACTCGTCAGTCTGCATGGTAAACAGTTGGAAAATAATCCATCACGGTTTAGTGTTAAAATTATTTATATGTTAAAAATGTGTGTGGGAGTTTACTACACACAATACGGGACAACCGATTATAATACGGGACGTGTAAATTTTACCAAAAATACGGGACATCCCGTATTATACCGGACAGGTGGCAACCCTAGTAACCTTAGAAAAGTCCTACTGTCATGTGTCCTCACGTAGTGTTACTGATTGAACAATCCGGGGGACTATATGAAGACCAGCCCTTATTTTTCGCTGGAGATTCTACTATTGCCTACAAGTCACTTAGGCCTCTCTTTACAGTCAGCCATTCATTAAAATTCTCTTCATTGAGTCGCTTTCAGTCTATCCCGAAATCGTTGTTCCAAGAAGTAAGATTCAACATCAATTGGACTATCTAAAGTTCATCAGTCTTTTTATAATATTATATTTTTATTAATACAGGTCGACACGATTCTGAAGTTTTGTAAATAAAATTGTCTTTCTTCACAAACTAACTGCTACTAAATAGGAACATGGCATTCGTTTTGCTCCATAAAACGCAGCATGGTTTGAGTAGTTAGAACTTTTCACTGACTTTTCAGAGTTTGACGTTAGTAGTTCTGTATTGACGTTAATTGTATTGCTGCATCGCATTTGTTTGTGAAATTGAAAAATGATATCTTATTTAGAGCCATGGATACGGTAGACGATTTGACACTGGTCCAATACAATTAAGCTGGGTCAACTTGACGCCGGTTTTCGATTAATCTTGCCTGAAGAATTGGGATTTACTTTCGTCTTATTGGTTGGCCTATGCCTGGATGTGTGGAAGGAAAAGAATGGATGAAGATCTAGCTAAAGAAGACAGGAGGAAGATTGAAATATTTTAAATATCGTATTGTACGGAACGTGACATTCAGTTGTTATTTTTTAATCAATTACACCTGCCAGGTACTCATGGCTGGACCTGGCTTCAATTTCGGGTCGCTAGAAGTAGCAGATCCGTCTCCCGTATTTAGATCCATGGTTTAGAGCTGTGAATGGATAAAATCATGTTGCTCTTTGTATGAATACTTGTTTGGAGTGAATACAAACGCTCAACATATTCCTGTTATTGTTGCAGTTAACTCTTTCTTGTGGAAAGTATAACAACACTGACTGTGTATTAAAAAAATACTATATTTCATTGTCCATTAAATTTATTTTACTCAAGCTCAAGGTTACGGCGGCATCGCCACAAATGACGTCATAGCTCGACACATAGTGACGTAAACGATGTGGGTTTAGTAAATGTCACTCGACGTAGTAGTACCAATACACCTATTTAAGCTATGTTAATGATTGGTGATGGGAACTTTCTTATTTTGCTTTAATAATTATCTCCCGAAATTTGAGCCATAATTTTCGGGACATCCTGTATATAGAATAGAATTACTTGACTATATTTAACCATCTCCTTCAATGTAGTCTTCGTGCTGCGGTACACTGCTCACAGCGCCTTTGACACTGTTGGAAAAAACCTCCAAAGAAGTCTCTTTCCGAAGCGTGTTAAGCACCTCCTGTAATTCGCGTTGAGTATTATCGATGGAGCCAAAATGGCGACCCTTCAAGCTTTGAAAAACAAAAATATGCGACTATGGTTTCATTCTCAAAATCCGAAAAGGTCACAGCCGAAATCGTTTCAGATTGAGACATCCTTCGATTATTCTCAAAGTTTCATGTCTTGGGTGTTCTGAATAGGTACTGAATTCAATTTTAAAGTTTAAAGAATCTGGAGTTTGAAAATCTAGATTTGGTGACACCAACATCAAGATTGTAGAAACCTAAGCCGCTTAATTTTAAGTAGTCACCAAACTCCTCCGCGACATTTCTAATCTATTGGAGTTTCGAAGTACTCAAGGTTCGAGTCTGACTTCCATTTTGAATACGAAAATCTAATATGGCGGCAAGCCGGCAACCCCAAAACAGCTTCATTCTGAAGAAACTTTCCGATTTCCGTTTAATTTATGGAACTTTCGAAGGACACTGAATTCGATTCCGAAGTTTGAAAGAGCAGTGCCATAAATAACTCTGTGGGCCCCCTCGCCGCAACTTTCAGTTGGTGCGTTCTGTATTATTACTTAGTCACGACATGTAAACCCTCTACTCTCGTGCGCCTTCGCATCCAGAGAGTTAAGGGGTGGTTTTTACCCCCTGTGTCCCAGCAAGCCAAATACCAACCTAGACGGGGATTTAGGTCGGGCCGCTACGGGAATCGATTGTGTTACTGAGAGAGTAAATGACGCACGTGTTGAAAGTTGTATAAAAACTTTTGATTGAAGCAGATCATCATAATCAAATAAAATGGAATCAACGTCTGAAAGTACGTAGAATATATAAAAATGTTACGAAATAATAATTTATCAAATATAAATTATTAATGGAACTATAATTGGTATTGATTTCTATTAATCGAAATCTTTAAAATACGATATGATATTATGAAAAAGTTATGTTGCTCCGCTGCCAGACTTATTTTAAGTTATAGTTAAATGTATTTTCTTGAATATAAAGGAAAAAATTCTGCCCAAAGTTGCCCTTCCCCCCTGTTCGTTATTCAATTTTTTGATAACCACATACAATATAGGCCCATGGTCACTGACTGACAAACTCATTCATCATAATACCCAACCCAGGCCATACTACTGGTGCTAGAAACATCAAATCTGGCATGAGAGTATATCATCAGTACTAGGTAAAGGGAAAATTTCCGAATTTTAAAAATGTTGCTATCTTGGATCCAAAATGGCCGCCCAAACCCCATTGTTGTATAGAATACACAGACTAAACTGCTGGAGCTACTGAAGCGAGATTTGGTATGACCGTACGTCATCACTAGTAGGTTAGGAAAATATTACAAAATGTATCGAAAGACGCCATCTTGGATCAAATATGGCGGACCCCCCCAAAAATAATTTTCCACATCATTTGAGCTACACATACGAAATTTGGTATAAAGGTGTATCATTAGGAGTAGATTAGGAAAATATTACAACACTTTGAAAAAGTCGCCCTCTTTAATCCAAAATGGCCACCCCAAAAAAACATTTTTCAAACCACTGAAGTTAGAGAAACGAAATTTGGTATGAAGATGTATGACCAAGAGTAGGTTACAATAAATGGTGCAACCCCCACGGGGGCCTAGGGGGCAGCGTCCCAGTAAAGTAAAGTGAGTGAAATTAATATTAATAAAATAAACTACTAAATGAAAAGCAAAAGATAGAGGGATCGTGCGTTGTTGTTTTTCACAAATCTAACCTCAAAAGAAGAGTAATTGGAAGACATGGAAGAAGTGTGTATGTATGTGTGTGTGCATGCCTCATATAGAGAATGCCTGAGAGAGAGAGAAAGAGAGAGAGAGAGAGAGACTTGTCAGCTGAAGTTGTTAGTTTGCTATTGGCTCCAACTAACTGTGAGAGTTAGTCAACGAGATGAACAAAACGATTGTTTCAAGTTCAGAATGTTCGATATCAGAAGAATCTGATGCATCTATAAATTTATCGCCTGGCGATGAAAAAGATTTTTTGTAATTACATTTTTAATACAATATATTGATTTAAGGTTATAATAAATAAAACTAAATTTTCAGAAATTAATTTTATCATAATTCCGTTATTATATAGCAATACACTTGCAAATATATTTATTAATTTTTACTCAATTTACATCCAATTATGAACCACTTATAAAAATAATGTTATAATTCGTTTAAAAAATATCATTTAAGTATACGCTAAAATGTTAGAATGTTGTCAAGGGGTTAAATTTTGCAGCTCTGACTTCACATTTGTAATCAGCGATCCTTCCCCCCCCAAAAAAACATGAAAATTATATGCATCTTGATTGTAAAATAATATACAGGCTGTTTCACGAATAGGGGTTGTCAATAGGGGATGAAGAGGGTTACATTCTGCAATTCTGACTTCAGATTCGTAATCAGAGACCAAAAAAAAAAAAACGAGAAGAGATTTTGAGATCATTTAATTGAGTTTTATATTTTTGTAGCGTTTTTGGAATCGGCCGCACTGTGCTAAGCATCCAACTTTCCCGACATTATGCAACGGTCTCTAAGAAGCTTGAGGAAAGCATTCAACTTTCCCGACATTATGCAACGGTCTCTAAGAAGCTTGAGGAAAGCATCCAACTTTCCCGACATTATGCAACGGTCT
>JAGDQP010001343.1:110859-125531 GCA_022664845.1 Lepisma saccharinum | reverse complement strand
CATGCCATGTGGACTTTATGGTGAACAAACACCCTATGCGTCGGTTTTCTATGGGTTTTCCCATTTTCTATAACTTTCCCTATTCCACCAATTCTCCCATCATCCATTCGGCCTGAGCCAAATTTCCCTAAATGCCTTAAATATTTTAAAAGATCGGGCAAATATGTTTCTCAAAAAATGTATTGCGACATCTGGGACGTATTTAGGGGTGGGTCATTTGTGAGTCAAGCAAATGTAACACTGTGTTCACACACTATTTCTTCTATAGAATTTAACGGTATAACAGGACACATGTTTTTGGAAAGATGAAAGGTACTACAAACATAGAAAAGAATGGAAAGGTGTTTTGCCTCGTTTTAAAACAATTAGTATTTTATGATATGCCCAACAAGTGTATAACAGGGTGCCTATACTACCCTGGAAAACCTGGAATACTCAGGGAATGTTATAAATCTGGAAAACTCAGACAATGCTTAGGGAACTCTATAATTTATGAGGAAATTTATGGAGTGAACCTGTCCACACTTGGTAAAAGCACTACCCCGGCAAGGCGGAGGTCGTGGGTTCCATTCCAACTGCTGACCGGTAGTGTTGAAGTCCTCTGTTTTAAAGAAATTATTTTCTTTTCCCTTGTGAAATACCAAGATGCTTGGACTGGGTGGTGGTGAAAAAAATTGTTATTGCGTATTATTTGCATGTTTTACTATACTAAGAAAGAGTCGTCGTGGCTCAGGCGGTAGCGCGTCTGAATACGAATCGGGCGGCCCGGATTCAAATCCCGGCCAGAACACTGGAGACTTTTATTGCAGTGTTCCTATGTCTGGCGCTCTGAGGTGCACTCTGCCTCCTATCAAATTGAGTACCAGAGTGTCCTTGGTATTCCTGGGCACCTTGGGAGGTCAAGCCTATTAAGCTTGAGACTGACCACCCCACCTCAGTTCGAGCCGTAGGTCGACAATATGTGGAGCGCTACGTTCTGAACGGCGCGCGCGCGCTTTACCTTTTTAGTTTTTACTGTACTAAGAACTCAGGGAATTTGAAAAAAAATAATCAGGGAAAACCTAGAAATCTCAGTGAATTTAAAGTCACAAAATTAGTAGACACCTGACTGAGGTTTTTTCCTCTGTCACACCAGGCAAATGCTGGATGGTACATAGGCCAATTACCTTCCAACATCCTCTCTCTCCTATGCCGGTCTAAGATGCCTAAAGACCATAAGCAAATTCAAAATTCTCATGGTGAAGGGCTTTGAATGGTCATCAAATAATGCACCACCGGTCAGTATGTTTAGGAGTACCCGGCACCCGAACCATACCATACAAGTATAGAATAAGTATGGTGCCTTGTTGACAGTTGGGGGTCTGCGCCATTCGAAAGGCTTTCTGGTGGTTCTTCTTTACCCATATCCCGGGTAAAGTACTGAACTGCAGAATATGCTTATGATGACTCCTTATCGAATGTGATTTGAGCCAGTCTGTTTTTATGGATAATTGTGCCAAGACAGTTATTAAGAATCTGTGGTTAGCCATTGGCACTATCCACTGCAGATAGTAATGTCCTCCAGGAGGTATTAGTCCCTGTGACTTTGTGGCTCGACGATGGAAGAATCGCACAACTTCGGAAATGGAATGTCCCAGCCATCTGCTACCAACTAGGATGCTCCGGTAACTGACGTCTCCTTGAAACGATCCGATTTGTCTGTGTTCAACTTGACTTGCGAGATAATAACTCACAAGTAATCAGGTTCTTGATATTCGCCCAAGCTGTCTCGTGACATTGACGCCAATTAATTTACATACTGCTGTACTGTGACTTTTGGCGTTTCATTGTATATTGTTCATTGTCGCACCACCTTCGTAATATCCGCTGGATAAAATTCTTCGATAAAACTTTATTTTGTGTAGACCACTTTAGTGACTTCGGTCCGTCCCGATATGCAGAACACGAATGCGAAACCTCTTGACGTCTCAAACCTTACTTACGAGTGGGGTTTGCTAATATTCATTTTAGAATATTCAGTAAATCAATCGTGCATTGAAATTATTTCAAAAGGATTATAAGACTTTTTTCTGTGCTAAATAACGCATTAACATTGATTTTGGAAAGAAGAGGGTATTTCAGTTCATAATAAGAATCCCGTTGATAGTACAGTATTGCGCATACCCATAATTACATTTTCATCTAGCTCGTTACGCATATTGATTACCTCTTGATAAAATACGGATTTTGGCGAGGAACAAATTATGACCTTCCCGTCAACGTGAGTTTCCATTCTCGGTGGTTTCAAATCGCACAACGAACGAATATGGTTTCATTGGTTATTTTTAATCTGAACTTTTTTTACATTTTGCAAAAATATCGTTACTTACGTTAGGTTAATGAACGTTAGATAAGGGAAGGAAGGGTGAGGTCGTTAGTTATACTAAACTCCAAAAGATGAGCGGCCTTGTAAATAATTTGGTAGTCGTATTCCCAAAATTATCCGGAAGCGTATTTCTTGTGTGATAATGATAATCGTAGTTTGACATACTAAACATGGACATACTAACCGTTGATCCAATATTTTCTCTTAATATGTACAATCTTTTCGGAACTATGCGTACATATATTAATTGATTATTACTTTGAAAGAACTCGGTAATTGAATATATGTCTTATACTTACCGTACATTAATCCTGAAGTTTTGTACTCCTGGAAGTAAGTCAGTATTAACCTCTTCTTTTCTTAAAACATATTATTAGCAAGCGAAATTATTCTTTATCCGTTGTGTTCAAACTATAAAAACTAATGAATGTCTTCATTCTCTCCTATATTGATCGATAAACTTTTAATATGGGCTTGATCCACAGCAATCATTTCCCCATCTCTTTTGTATTCGTTTGATCATTACTGTTATTCTCTGTTCCTGGGATTGCTTGTATCAACTTAACAATATCTTCTGCCTGAGTGCCATTATAATGTACCGTATCACCACTACATTCAGAACCGTTTACATTTTAATCATTAAATATAACTATGAACACTTTTTCTTGTGCTTGCAATTTCTTACGTGCATTAAATATTCGATTTCTGGCGTGGACTGTTAAGAATGGGATTGCATTTTTATTTTCTCCCACTTTGATAACCGTTTCACATTGTGTTCATAATCTCTCCTTTCAAAATGAACAACTGCAATATCATTATGAAAACTGATTTCCTTTGGATATTATGAAAATTGTTATAATAATGTTCTTAGATTTGTTTCAGCGTCGTACTCATCATTTTCCCAACTCCTTTATGTAGTTTGCAAACTCGATTATATTTAGCACATTTTACAGACATTAAACGTTCAAAATAAATTTTATCCGTCTTTTAACAGAAAAGTTTTTCTTTGTTTTAACCACAAACATAGTTTTTCAACGAAGTTTCTTTTTTCCTTAATCAGGTAATTGCATTTCATTTCGCAATACACTATGGCAACGTAATACCTTTCTTATTTCTGCATAGGACCGCCATTTCAGGTTCCTCCATAACATAGCTCGGACAAAGTCCAAATCTTCGAACCGCTTTATCAATCCTACATGTTCGTTCGTACCCTTTCATATCACCCGATGAAACCGATACATAATTCGGCGAAACTAGCTGTGTGACTAATCGCCATATTGCTTTATTACTCGTTGGAACGAGCGAGGATTCGAAAACCAAGTTGCAAGTAAGAGTGATTGCCCCTTGGTTATTAACACACACTACAGTGGGAAGCTCAGAGGTAGTACAACTTCCATTTTTTTTTCTTATTTAATAGCTTCCTGCTTTTAATATGTTATAAAACCTTCATCTTACCTTATCTTACCACATAATGCTACAGCACTGGGTTTGCTTTGGCCTCCGATACTATTCGCCTCCATTCCATTCTATTCATTGCTGTCTTCTTCCAGTTTCTTATCTACATCGCCTTTAGATCCTCCTGCTCTTGGTCCATCCACCTTATCTTCGGTCGTCCTTTTTTCTTGTTTGAATCCTCTATCGTTCTTCTTGGCATTCTTCTTTTCCCATCTATCCTTAATACATGGCCCACCCAGCTAATTCTTCTTGATTTCACAATTCTAACTATGTCTTTCCCTTCTATTATGGTATTTATCTCTTCATTATTCAATATTCTCCATTGTTCGCCTTCTTTTATTGGTCGATATATCTTCCGAACTATATCCCTTTCAAATCTGCGTAGCCTATTTGTATCTTCTTCCTTTAGCGTCCAAATCTCAGAACCATACGCGTCGACTGGCTTGATTAACGTCATGTAAATCTGTAATTTGGTTCTTCTTGTTGTGCTTCTGCTTTTTAGTAGCTTTCGGTTCGCATAAAACTCTTGTACTCTGTCTTGTATTGTTACGGATATGTTACTTGCTCAGATATCGAAATCTGTCCACTCTCTTGACTATCTTCTCCCCAATTTTAATTTCTTGTTTTTTTTTTTTTGTTTTTTTTTTTCTTCATTTATTGCTATGTGCATATATTTTGTTTTATCTGGGTTTGTGTACAATCTTAATGTATTCGCTTCTGCTTCTAATTTCAGATATGTGCTTTTTAGTTCGTTTTCGGTCCTGGCTATGATTGTCAAATCATCTGCATGTTTGATTTAGTCTTGTAAATATGGTTCCTCGTTTATCTATTTCCTTCACTGCTTTACGGAGGACTATGTAAATAGTATTGTAGATAGGGCATCTCCTTGTTTAACACCACAGCTTTATTGGAATTCTTGTCCTGTCTGATCTGCACTTTGGCTCGTGTTTCATTGATTGTCATTGCTACTAGGTTTCTTAGTTTCTTGGGTAATCCTATTTGCTCTAGGCAGATTATTAGTTTCCTTCTGTTTACACTGTCAACTGCTTTCCTGTAGTCTATGAATAGTATATGCGATTCTGTTTCATGCTCATAGTTTAACAGTGTTATTCCTCTGTAATTGTCTATCTCCTTTTTTATGTAAAGGACATATGATTCCCGTATTCCAGTTTGTTGGCATTGCATCCATATGCTTTTGGTTGATATTCTTTGTTTATTGCTGCGTAAAGTCGTCTCGTTTCATTCTTCTTGCTTAAATTTTCTATTTCTTCTATCTCTTGTGCCATTTTGTCTTTCTTCTTTTTCCTGCATATTCTGTTCGCTTCTCTCCTTAGCGCTCTGTACCTTTCCCATTCCCTATTGTATCCCTTTGTATTGCCTTTAGCCCTGCTTCATTCTTTTCCTTTATTGTTTTGCAGCATTCATCATCAAACCAATCATTGTAGTTTTTCTTTTGCATCTTTCCTATTACTTCTTCTGCTGTTTTTCTTATGATCTTTTCTATTTTTCCCCACTTGTCATCTATGTTATTTGTTTCCGTTGTTATTCGTTTTCTTTCTTGCTGTTCCAGTATTTCGTCCATTTTCTCCCTGTACCTCCTCTTGATTTCTTCATTTATGAACGTCTCTAGTTTCCACTTACGTCTCCTTTGTCCTTTTATTTGTTGTACCTTGCTTAATTTTTCTCTAAGTTTCGGTTTTGACCATGCAATGATCACTGTCTCCATTCAGTCCTGTATAACTCCTTGAGTCTATTACTGAAGTGCAATGTCTTTTGCTTACTAGTATCTGGTTTACTGTATGGTCGTCTGGTGACTTCCATGTTCCGAGATGGATCCTCTTGTGAGGGGAATTGTGTGCTTCTGATTACCATGTTGCTCCTCTGTGCAAACTGTCCTAGCATTAATCCATTCTCATTGCTCTCTTGATGTAACGTATATCTTCCCGCTATCTTTTCCATACATTTCCTCCGTTCCAATTTTTGCGTTGCAGTTCCTTGCTATTAGTACCATGTCATGTTTTGGGATGGTGTTGTAAGTCTTCTCCAACTTTTCGTAAAATTCTTCTTTCATTGCTTGTTCTTTGTTCTCCGTTGGTGCATATACGTTTCTAATTGTAACATTTCTAAACTTTCCTTTTAATCTTATTTTGCATATTCTTTCATCTGTGGGCTCAAATTGTTGTATTTTATCTGTCATCCTTTTTGTCACGAAGAATCCGGTTCCATGCAGTCCTGTCCTCTCTTCCCATCTACTATAAAATATTCGGGTTTTTTGATCTTTCCTTTTCCTTGTCACCTTATCTCTTGAACTGCTGCAGTATCATTGCATATTTCTTTTATTTGTTGCATCTTCCCTGATATTAGTAGTGGACGTATATTCCAAGTTGCATTTCTTGTCCTTCCGAGGCTTCTGTATCGGTTTCTGAACTATTTTTTTTTTTTTTTTTACGAGATAGGGTTGTTGGCCCTACGCTCAAATAAATTCAATTCTATCATATCTGATAGGCATTCCCGTATCCGCTACCTCGTGGGAGTCCAACAACTTCCCCAGGAACCTTCATCTTGTTTTGTGTAAATTTTTAGCTCTTGTTTAGCGAAACGCTTTCGCTTTTGGTACAACCTAACCCGTATTCGATTCCCTTTAGTGGTAATCGATTTTCAGTTTTGACCCAGATTTGTGAGGATAATTGGGGATATAAACAAGTAAGGAAGTAGCGGACTTCGATCATGAAAGCCAGGTAAAGCTGATGGAAATGGAAGTCGCTGTGCTGGCTGCTGTGATCTTGTAATAATCATTGCGTTCTTTTGTATTTTGTCTTGGTAATATTGTAAGCTTTGTTACGTTTCTCTACTTTTTCGGGAGTTTGTTTCGATTGATATTTATTTGTTTTTAAACTGGTAACTAATCAATAGTTAGTCAGTTACGTTCCTATGTTCAAGATGGTAGGCCGAGTGTTGGGACGCATTGGTGATGTGTCCACGCGGTAGATTTTCTAAACAGAGAGAGATCAAAGCTAAAGATCGTTAATGCAGTTGTACAGATGAGCGACAAGACATGTCACATAGAGTATCTATGTAATACGAGTTGTTGGATGTGTTCATACAATAAAGATGTATAAATCAACTAAGTGATGTCAATCAATCCAAGATCGTCATGGATAGTTCAATGCATTCGAATCGTCGGTTATGAGATTACCAGCAGATATTGATAATCGTTTATATTACTTGAGGTTTCCAGAACATCTAAGCAGATATATAGCACTGGCCATACAACACCGAACTGAACCAAAGCTACACTACCAGGGCCTGATTTAGGATGTAATGCCATGCAGGTTTTGTTTTATGTGTGCGTAATAGTCTTGTTAGGCCTAATGCAAATTATGTAAAAGAATTTCTAATCAGGGTGATCACCATTTCTAAATAACTAAAGGTATTTAAATAAATTAACTGTATAAAACGTGTGTATGGGAAGGTATTGTTACTTAATTTTTTCTAAAATCGGATTTTTTTTTTTTTTTTTTTTTTTTTTCAGGATTGTAGTGTACGTCATAATGAATCGTGTTTCGCCGTATTTTCGCAATCCGTTCACAGACTTGACAGGTCCCTTGGTTACCGCTCAAACTTTTGGTAAATGTGCTAAATTTGAGATGAGAATGATGGACTGTTTAGAGGCTTATGGAATGTTTAAAGGACAAGAAAAGTGCAAGGACTTTATGGACGACTTCTATGAGTGTGCTTTTCGTTACAAAGAAGTAAGTACTGTGTTGTCTTGTAGTGATTTTGATGTCGGGTCATTCCACATCAGTTCAACCTAAATTTTGTTGAAAGTTAACCTAGTATCTCCGATTTAGACGAAATGTGGGAGTGTTATAGAACTTTTGGTGCTGATTTCAAATTGTAAATTTTATTGCAATTGCACCAGCGGTTCAAAACTTCAAGTCTTTATATTATAACTCAAAATCTCCAGTATGGATTGCAATGATTTTTTTTCTTTGAAAATTCTTTACATCTATTTTCATATGTAAAAAAAATTGTGATAGGCCATCAAAGAACTAGGAAGAAGAATGAATATTATAAATGTATTTGTATAAAGTAAAATGAAGTCTTACACTGCTATCTTCATTTTTTGAATGTTATTTATGACCTTTAGGTATCTAAGGCTCAGGCCTGGATAGGGGAAGGGAAAGGATGTTAGATATGGCTTGGGTCTATATAGGCCAAGGAAGGACCTATATTGAAGGTGCTATCCCGGCATTTGTCTGGTGTGACTAAGGAAAAGTCTCAGTCAGGATGGTCGGCTAAGTCAAAAATAACAGTATATATATATATATATATATATATATATATATATATATACATACAGGATATACTTTCCTTCACCACTGATACTTGTAAAGTAGAGAAGGTCCAAATACGGTCTACCACTTTAATTTCCGAATATCGACAAAACGTTCCAAGGAATGTACTAAACAACAACTGCAAATATGTCTGAGATATGTTTACTTTATAATGTAGTTGCAAATTTAGCTTGGAAGCCAATGACTATGATAAGATATTAAACATATTTTTAGAGAGATGTCATAATCTTGAGTTTTGAAACACTGGTCTATATACCCTTTAAAGTTGTCTTAAATAATTAGGAAGAAAACTTAACGGCCCAAAATAATGTTCAAGAGTGATATAAAGATGATAAATGTCTATTTACAAAAGTTAGTTCTTTTCTGCCTCAGCGCATTCATTATGTGCCCACGTCGAACACATAATACACTTAATTCATAGCTATCCCTGTGTGTCTTGAGATAATATACAGTTAGCATCTTTATCTTCTGGCTTTTCTTGTCCAGCTGGCGTATCTGAATAACTATCTTCATCATTACAGGGATCTAGATCAGAAAATATCCTGGATTCATGTGAATTCTAAAGCTCTTTTTTTTTCTGGTATATTATTTTTTAGTTGTCATCTCTTTGCTCAATTTTATTAAAAGATAACGTCTTCTTGTGTGTACTAGAGTCCAGCTTTTCCAAGGAAGCAATAATTATTTCTTTGTATGGGTTATCCGTTATAACAGTAGCACTTCCTCGTTGACTACCTCGATTGCTGACTTTTTTCTTTATGATAGGAACTGTTGAAATTTAAAAAGGATTCCTAGGTACGAAATTCCAGGTACTATGTTCTAAGGTAACAAAACCCTTAAACTGAAGATGTATGTAGGGAAGGTAGCCCGTATTTAGACCCTTTTTAAGGGTTGCTTCGTGACGTAATAGCAGGCAATACGCAATATTATTTATTCTTTGCTTTATACTGACCACAAGTGCTCTGACGGAATGGTTTCAGAGTTTTCCTACTTTTATACTCCTGTAATACAATTTTAGTCGACATCCTGTATTGCAACTTCCTGGCAAACTATCTAATGAATAGACATTCATCTGTCAAGACCTGTAATTTGGCACAATTTAAGAATGTAGAGCGGGAAAATCTTGCCAATTTTTTAGGTTTTTTTTTCTGGCGTTGTTTTGAGAAAGCGAAAGATTTCTTAAAGGAATTTCCACTAATATCCTTTGGATATGCTCTGTAATGTTTAAACAAATTTCTTCAATTTTTTAAAAAGAAAATACATTCCTTCATAAGTTTTGTTTTAACAAGATAATGTTCCTACGCTTTTCAATAATAATATCTTTCTGTGACGAACATTGCGTCAACATGGAACCGACGAGGACACCCTATGGAATAGTCTCCTAAGATCGCATTTTCTGGTTGGTAACTACTGGATTTCATTTTGATGACAGCTTGAGTAGTTGGTACATGGGTTTTGAAGTACGATTACCTGAGAAAAAATGAATTTAATTATTAATTACTCTACGAAGGATAAAATAAAATTTGGTAATTTTATCACAATTGATGAAACCTTGAATATTAATGGTAAGATACGTAATTGTGATAATAGATTCGTTCTCCGCGCGACAATATCTCTCTTTTTTTAAATCTTTTTAATTATAACGAGTGTCGTTGTATTGTTGGACACATTCGTTATTTTCTCAAACCTAACTAGGTAAGTGTTTTAATATTGTGATGGAGAGACGATTTATATTTTTTCTTCTTACATTGCAGATGGAACGTGTATCGCGTATGCGGTTGGAGCGTCATCGCCAATATTACAAAGGAGAGCGTGAAGAACACTATGCGAAACCACCAAAAATAGACAGTTGGTGAATACCACCAGGAGTATGTGAATAGGTCTTTAAGATAATCGTGTGTGTGAAATCGGCTATAGGGAATTTTCGCACGGGACGTAATGTACAGTGTTAATAAATTAAATATGTTGTAATTTTTCAAATTGTTTTCTTTCAGTATTTTTTTATCCTGAATCTTGTCCCTATCCTCTGCATTTAAACGAGAGAGAAAGAATTTCACAGTATGGGACAAAAATGATTGGACACTATATGGAAATAGAACAGAAGCGTTGAAGTCCGGAAAACTAACTCCATCAGTAATGGTCTGGACTTGTCAATCCAATTCCTCCCGTGATTCTCGAAGTAATTAACATCTGGGCAGGCCAATTCAACCAAGCATACTTGACCGCATACCACGCTAGCGTAGCCCTGGAAACCTGACAATAGGAAGAACTAAGGTATAACATAATATCTTAAAACACCTCGGAGTTCATGTTGCCACGTAGTGGGCATCATACCAGCTGCCATCCACCCCACACCAATGCAACCTTTCTTACTGTGGTAGCAGATGTTCTAGGGAACAACCAAACCCTGACAATTCGTCCGATTTGAAAAGTGAAGAGCGATTCATCATTCCGCCATTGCCTCAGTGTCCAGTTTCTTTGCTGCTTATACAATCGTTGATAGTGGATAGAATTCTGTATGAATGGATATATAAGGACGGCTGCTTGAATACTCGGGTTCGTGTCCCTCTACGAATTGTCTTGGTCAAAAGCTGTACTACTGCCGGCCGGGTAGCCGTGCCGTCTACAGCGGTAGACCTACGACTCGAAGGTCCCGGATTCGAGTCCCGGCAGGGGCATGGGTGTGGATTTTAATGGCTAAAGGGCGGATCGTGACGGAGTCCAAAGTTACTAGACTGACCCATATAAAAAATAAAGTTTACCAAAGAAAGCTGTACTGTGCGTTGGAGGCCATCTAGAACTTTTTGTGTTGTGTTATAGCATACATGGGACGAGCCGTGTTTCCTGTAGCGGTCCTAGGATTTTAGTTTCGTGGGTCATCCAGCGAAAAATGCATTCTTTTCCTCTCCAACTGTTGATGACAAAGAGCACAGTCAATTTAGGGACTGTCTTATGGTGCAATATCTCATATACCCAAATCAAACCCCGTTGTAAGCACTTTCGAAACTCGGAAAGAACTCTCCTGGCTGCCATTTCACCAGCGACTAATCTCCACGTTCTTTCATTACTGTTTCTAAACTTTATCGACCTCGTGTCTTTTGCGAATACGCACCATTGCGTCTACATTGTAGTGTCCAATCATCTCGGTCCACTTTATATATACATACGAGGGGGAACCCAAAAAGACAAACTCATTCTCAGGTGGGCGGGCACGTTGTCGTACATGCTTCCGCCGCTAGATACCTTTTGTCGAGTGAAGTCCTGGTGCCACGTAGTAAATATTTTGGTTAGAGAAAAAGGCAGGGGAAACAGTTGTAATGCTTGAAACAGCTTACATGGATGCTGCTCTGGCGAAAACTTAAGTCTACGAGTGGTTTTTCCAATTCAAGAATGGTGAGTTGTTACTTGCAGAGCAATCTTGCTCAGGCTCTACTTCCTGAATGGTTGAAAACATCGCAAAAATTCGTGAACCTGATTTTGGTAACCGTCGCAAAACCATTGACGAACTTGTTGATGTGTCTGGTGTATCCTTGAGTTCCTGTCAACGGATTTTTGAACGAGGAATTGCAAATAAAAAGAGTTGCAGGAAATGTCGTGGCTTACCAGCACACACACCCTTGAGTATGAAACTTTTTGTTTTAAACCAGAAACAACATGACCTAACTTTTCCACCCACCATATCAGCCGATCTTACTCTGTGCGACTTCTTATTCCCCAGAATGAAAAAAAAAAAAAAAAATCAAAGGAAAAAGGTTTTGTAGATGTAGAAGAGGTGAAGAAAGAAAAAAAAACCTACAGAGGCATTAAAATGCATCATTTAACAAGAGTTTCAGAACTGATTCGAAAAGTGGAAATCACATTTAGACCGATGCATTGCATCAAATGGACAATACTTTGAAGTAAATTGAATTTGTAACATCCAAAAAATAAATATACAAATTTTTATTACAAAATTATGGTTTCTTTTGGGTCCTCCCTTATACATATAAGGTAATACAATAAGGTGGAAAGAAAGGTACTTACATACTACAATTCATATTACAGGAACTTCACAAAAACAATAAAAATGAGCCAACGTTTCGCCAAAGGCATGTTCAGAGAAGGTAATTCAAAAACCGCAGTACAGCGTGGTAGTTCACAAACCGATAAGGAGATAAAGCATTGTAGTACACAAATGAGCAACAGCGAGGAGGGACTACATTTAGGAGTATATGACCACGGGGTCCGCTATATTGGATATACGTCAATGGATTACTAGATCCCGTCACATCCGGTAGGTTGCCATGGTAACCCGGTCTACACAAACAGGTGTTTAGCAGTAGGTTTATAGTGTTCGATAATAATCATTATGGGTATCTACTTCGTGCCAGATTGTGAGCATTACAATGAGAGAGAGAGACGTCGCTTTCTGTTTCCCAGAACTGATGTTACATTTTATTTATTGCGACGTTCTATTTTTATCTTCTTCGATTATGTGGTTTTCCTCGTAAAAATATTGATAGTGGTTTTGTGCGGTGTGTTCTTTGTGTAAATACTCAGTGTATTTTTTGAGATTGTGTCATAGAAACCAACGCATTTTTGCCTGTGCAAAATATATTGGATGCCAGACAATTTACCGCTGCACGATTTGGTGCCTAATAAGGGCAATTGTACCCACGGCATTGTCTTGAGTCCCCATTGATAAAATCTCACGTGTTTATAGAAGTTTCGCTAGTATAAACATTTTTCCAGATCCTTTTCCCAGCCCCAGGTTGTTAAAAGGATTCCTAAATGAGATACAAGGATAAACAGCGGGGACGTAATAATAGCAGATAAAGTAAGTGAAGCAAGGAAAAAGGAATAAAGAATATTATTGGCGAGAGAGAATTTTGGCTGGGATTCGCTGATGTACAAAGCGGGACAGAAGTCAACATAGGAGGGAGGTAAATGAGGAGCTTATTTCAAAAGGTCACATGTCCAGTAACGGAAAATTTACAGGAGGCGTGAAAAATTTATTTCTCTGAGAGGGTACTATGATTGTACGAATAGTCGAATATTGTAAATAGAGATACTGACAATATTGTCCGGTAATATGCCTGTTGCGTGACCATTACGAAAATATATTTCACTGTATTAAAGGGCCTAGCAGGGTTAGATGATGAAAAGTGCCTTGGAAGGAATTGTGATAAAAAAAAAATTACTACCATATTCAGCATCAAAAATGATGGCTCTCCACCAAATTTCAGCTCAAAAGATGCTAACCTAACCTCAAAATAAAGTGTGTGTTTTTTTTTTTTTTTTAAGTTTAGCGATCTTGGTCGGATTTGCACCTACGATGACCTTCTTTTTTTAAAAAATTGAAGATTTTTCAAGTTCTACAAGATGGTTATTGTTTCATTCATGTTGGCACAAAATTAATATTTTTTAGAGAGGTTAGAACATTTGAAAATTTAATTTAAAAAAAACTAAGACAACAGTTGGCTCGAAAAAATATATGTATTTTTAATGGTTCCATAGCCATGATTTTTTTTAATTTTTTAAAGTGGTAGAACATAAACAAAAAATAATACACGTGACCGGACTTCTTACGTAACACATGCACTGTAAATACACGTTCGAAAGCGACGACGACTGGTCGAGACGTCGGCTTCTTGAGTGAAAGGTCCCGGGTTCGAGTCCCGCCCGGGACAACGCTTTTTTTGTTCTTTCAAAATATATTGTATATGTTCATATTTACTTAATAATTGCTAGGATGTATATAAATAACTGATTGCTGCTGAAAGCTAGGATGTGTCTGGACGCAAGGGGGCACGGTGCGTCCGAAGGGAGCTGCGCGGCGAAGCCGCAGGAGGGGGTGGGGTGGACGCAGCCTCCGGTTAGCGGTGAGCATACGCAAAAGTGCTGTTAACATTTTCTTCCACCTGTTATTTGGTACACATAACATTCATCTTATTTTTATCTTATCCTAATCTCTGTGCTGTTCGTTTGCACGGTGAGACAGCCATAGTAAAAAAAAACTTTGTAAAGACGTCCTTTTTTTAATCAATTCGTACTAAAAAGTAAAAAAAAAAATTTTTTTTGTTCATGCATGATTAAAAAGAAACTGATGGGGTGCGCAAATTGAAGAATTTATAAAGTGACTGTATATGAGATGCGTGTGCATCCAGATGCATCCTAGCTTTCAGTAGCAATCAGTTACTTACATGCATCCTAGCAATTATTAAATAATAAATATGAACATATAAAAACATATTTTGAAACCAAAAAATAAGAAAAAAGTGTCCCGGGCGGAACTCGAACCCGGGACCTTTCACTCAAGAAGCCAACGTAAGGGGAGTTCATTACCAAGACCAAAAATATACAATTTTGAAATCCGAAATGGTGTAGGGCGAAATGTCACAATTGTTAAAAATCATCAGAATTTCGTGAAATTTTAAATGTGGGCACCTGAAGAAGCCCTGGGTCCATTACCGAGGGCAAAAATATACACTTTTGAAATCCAAGATGGCGGCAGCGCG
>JAGDQP010001343.1:0-110849 GCA_022664845.1 Lepisma saccharinum | reverse complement strand
ACAATTGTTAAAAATCATCAGAATTTCGTGAAATTTTATATGTGAGGACTTGAAGGAGCCCTGGGTTCACTATCGAGGCAAAAAATATACACTTGAAATCCAAGATGGCTGCAGCGCGAAATGTCGTTATTGCTAAATATCATTAGATTTCGTGAAATTTTACATGTGTATGCTTAAAAGAACCCTGAGTCCATTTCCGATGGTAAAAATATACACTTTTGAAATCCAAGATGGTGACAGTACGAAATATCATAATTGCTAAAGTTAGCAGTTTTTCGTTAAATTTAATATGTGGGACTTCAATTCCGAAAATAAAATTGTTGAATTTTGCGAAATTTTAAAATTGTTAAAAATCGGATATTCGTTCGATTCCGTTGAACAATGAGAAACCGAAAATGGTGGCAGTTTGGAATGTGATAAAATGTTCAAAATTATCAGATTTCTGTTAAATTCCATATGTGAGTGTTCCGAAGAACGCTGATTACGAATCCAATCCTAAAAATGTTGAACTTTTAACTCCAATACGGCGGCAGCGCAAAGTATGATAATTGTAAAAATATTTTGATTTTTCCTGAAATTTTAAATCCTGGTCTTTCAAGGCGCTCTGAGTTCGATTCCTGTTTCAAAAATGTTGAAATCCAAGAGGGCGGCAACCCGAAAAGTAATACATTCTTAAAAATTATCAGATTTTGTAAAATTTCATAAGTGGGTGTTCCGAAAGACGCTGATTACGAATTCCAGCCCAAACATATTGAATTTTCAAATCGATGGGGGAAGCGTGAAATATTCTGATTGTTAAAAAAACATTTGATTTTCGAGAAAATTTATATTTGGGGCTTTCATGGAACGATGATTACAAATTTGAGACCAAAAATAATAAAATGTGAAATCCAAAATGGTTGTAGTGCAAAATGTTATAATCTCTAGAAATTATCCGATTTTTGTGAAATTTCATATCCGAGGCTTTCAAGGGGCCATGAGTTTGATCTTGAGTCTAAAGTGTTTAAATTAGGAAATGAGACGGTGGCAGCGCAAAATATTGTAATTGTTAAAAATTAATCTAATTTCGTGGAATTTTTCCCGAGATTTCTGGGTTGGTTTCCTAGACTAAAATGTTGAAATTAGAAATTCACTCCAGTAGGACACAGACGCGTTTTGAATGTTATTTTTTTTTAATTCGTTGATTAACAGTTATTGGTTAAAAAGTACGTTTAATTTTAATCATATTTCAACAAATGTTTGATACCCCAGTATCATATTCAGGTTGGTCGGTTATGGGACCCATATCGTTCCACATCCTAAATGCGGACGAGAGGGGCCTCGTTTGAGACCACGTCGATCGATGTGGGATCGACACCGATTATCGATATCACTAATTTACCTATTTTCTAAAACTATATTTTGCAAAGAATAAATCTATTTTTACAAATCTTTTTTCATAATGAATGAATTAAAATTAAAAATAGAGCATTCGTCATGGCATTATATCGATTCATGTCGTTAACTGTTATCTATATTGATCAATGTCGGTCGATATGGGCCAACCGATGTTTATTCAAGCAATGGTATATCCCTCTGGTGATAAAGTATAAAACTTCATGCTGTTGTCAACACGCGGCCAGCTTTGTTTGGTGACAATGTTGTTCACAATTTAAGCACGTTAAAGTGCAGAAATAACATGTCCTTCGTGTAACAGAACACGAGAAGGACCCAAAAGATAAAGTGTTAAAGTTGATTGTCTTTTTTCCAAGGATTCTTTGATCACTTTAAGTAAATAGACAAACCAACAAGATTTAAAGTAATATTAAGCTGGTTATCGTACGCCGTCAGAACCGGGAGACATTTTACACTTTTGTTTCATTGTACGGTGGAAAGTAGCGTATTTTCTCAAGCCCATGTGGTTGTTGAGATATTTTGAAAAACTCTCGTATATATGGGTCAAAATTTTGGTTTCGGAGGTACTCTATGTTCTTCGTCTTGTCAAATTACTAAGTTGTGGGAAGTTTTGTTGAGATATGTTGAAAATTGTGAATTTACCTTATTTTGACCAATTCTCGTATATATGGTTCAACATCGTGGTTTCGTATATAGTCTATTCCAGGTTTTTGTTAGATAACCCATTATTATTAGGTTAGTTGGCAACACTGAACCTCCTTTAACCAGTTACAGGAAGATAAAGACAAAAATGTAATCTGATGACGTAATTCGAGCAGGCATTCCGCTCGAACAGTTCGAGCGCTCGAAACCTATTCACGCTCGAAGTTGCTCGAAGTGGATTTTTGCCACTTCTCCATCGTTTCGAGCGTGACTGCTTTGGGCTTCGGGATGGAAAAAATAAAAAAAACTACAGATAAACCACCCCATTTTCTCAGTGTTGACAGCTTATTTAAAAATTAAATTCCGCAATGGTTTCTATAACGTTCATTGCATCTTCACCAAACTTGCCAAGAATATTCTTCGGCATCCTACAAAAACGACTGGTGGATACTGTCTTCCTTCAAGGTACCCCAGTTACAGTGTTGCCAAATACATTTTAAAATTGAATTTTAAAAATTTTTAAACGCCTTCGACACCAATCAACATATCCTTACTAAACTTTAAGCGAATGCACATTGATATCCTGGAAAGTATATGTGGGAGTTTCCACCCCTAACAGCCGAGTCGTCAGTGCTGCAATTTTAGAAAAGTTAATTTTCCCGAAGCCTTGGCAAGAGTATTCCATAAATTATTGATTTCTTGTACAGTTTAGGTTTTTCTGTAAGTTATTCAGAAGTGCTGTGTAATGAAGAATCAGTTATATCATCCACTCAGAAAGACCATGTAAGTGAAAAGAATCCATTTGTGCAGTTTGTTTTTGATAAAGACAAAATTAATTATATGGGCGGTAACAGCCCTGTGTCTTAAGCCCGTCCCGATTTGTTTTTGATAATGCTGACTTCAATGTACGAACACTTGATGGACATTGTACATTTCACAGTATGGGAGGATTGAAGTTTTGTACACCACCTAAATTAATAACCGAGCAATCTTCTATACTAAGACCAGAATCAAAGGAGTCCTAAACACATTGCAAACTGTGGAACTGTGCATATCAAACCATACAAGAAAACTCATAATATCGGGCTTAAGAAAATAACCATCAAATCTCTGGATGAATTGCAAGCACTAAACCACCTTCCCTTCAAACTGCTGAATTAATGGTTTGGCAATGGCATTGGTATAGCCACAATTCCTCATTATTTTTTTTTTCTGCGGCCGGCTAGGTAGTAAGTAAGGTAACTATGTTCATCATTAACAGAAGTGTATTTCAACAAAAAGATACAGCCCTCTCTAAAACATGAAAGCCTTAGGTCACTATATGTTTTCTTCAAAACCACAGACATTCCTTCCACATATCTGTGGTTTTGACAGAAACGTCGCCACTTCTCTCTGTACTTTTCTTCCCTTCCTTTCCCTTTTTCTTCTTCCTTCCTCTCTCTTTGGAAAAAGATATCAGCACCTTTCGCTTCTGCCACCTGCTTCGAGAAAGTGGTAACGCTAAAGAAAATTTCTTGTCGGAATCTTTCTGGTGGTCGTTGGTTAACCGCAACTGATAGGGGGTCCGATTCCTTCACCGAAGGCTTTCATGCTCCGAAGAGGACTATATTAGAAAAATAATGAAATTGTTTATTTATAGAAATTTTATATACTTGTTTCATATCGTTGTAAAGGTCTTTTTATGTTCTATTTTTTTGAAATTCTTGTAATCCATGTAAAGTTGCGTATAATTATTATACATGTAATTTCTAATTTCATGCATCTTTTAGCTAGAAAAACGTCATTAGAGATATTGCAGCATCCTCCCTCGGATCTTTGTGGTCAGTAGGGTCGTCATCCAGGAGTAAACGACGCGCTCCAGTTCGAAATTTCTGCTCTCAAGGAGGGAGGCTTGGGCGCGAAAAAGAGATTCTTAAGACTCCCCTGACATTGCGTTATAGGGGATACTAAGAGGCAGACATAATGTAATTTCGTTCTTTTAAATTCAGAATATTCAGTTTAGTTAATTTAAGAAGTATGGGACGACTGTGGAAAATAACGTATTCGGTTCGTGACTTAAGCTAGGCGACGATTGGATAAATAATTCCATAGTTTAATTCATTTTTACTGCGATGGTACTATATTTTTGTCTTAACAGAATCTGCCTATCGGACAGCAATTATTCACGAAAAAACTTTGTCAGTATGCAGCAATCGACCGAATTAAAGTTTTTCTTTATATTTGGGGAAATTACATTGCTACCCACTATATTTGATTTTGTGGCATCCCAGGAAAATTTATCCAAAAAAAAACAACTTTTTTTTTGCTTAAAGATATTCTGAGAAGTTATGGAAACCATTTTTATGTCTCTTTTTATGATTGTCTATAGTAAATTCTTTCTGTTTGTGATTCAGTCAAATGTCCACCCTCTATTACAATATATTCACTTGATTTAGTTTAGTAAGCGAATGTGCAGAATTTTGATTTTCTTTCTTTAAATTTAATAGTGATTCATTAAAATTCTCAGTAATTTAGTGAGCATGATCCTGAATGAGGATAAAAATAAAAATTCTGATAATTTTGCACCCCTCTCTTTTTTGTTACTGAAAGTCAAGTACTGTGCGCCTCGGTATCAGCAGCTTATTGATTCCCAATCGCTATTCTTCTGCAGCAGAGCAACTTGTATCACAGGAAGAGGACATACTGTTGGTGAGGGCGAAACAGGAGACGAAGCTGAAGAAAATAACTTAATGGAAAATGTTTAGTTTGTAAATTAGGAGCTCAAGTACATTGGAATTAACAAAATTTAAACAATTTCATTTTAGCGTATGCGAGACCGCATGAAAATATCTACAACCTATTTGACTTTCATCGTCTCCAAATGTAGCACACAATTATTTTATTTAATAAATCAATTACGTAAAATATAAGCGCTATTATTTAAATTTATTTTTGTTTTAATACATTTTTATATTCTATAAGTCTAGAACCAATAATATAGTTGTTAGGAATTTAATTTGAATTTATTTTTAAGGTCTTTAAGGCAACTTTGGCTCAGGCCGGATGAATGATGATGGGATGAATTGGCGGAATGAAGAAAGTGGGAGGAAACGGGAGGACCCCGAGAAAACCCACGCACACGGTGTTTGTCCACCACAAAGCCCACATGGCATGAGCAGGGATCGATCCTATGAGCCCTAGCACAAGCGGTGAACGCTCTACCAATTGAGCCACTGCGGTCCTCATAACTGTTTGGAGTGTTCACTTCTGTGAAATGTCTATCTAAGAACCCCTCAACTCTCCTGCTCAAATTCGTAGGATACTTTCACATACAAAAAGAAAATATCATTGTTTTCTTCTGTTACTGGTTTCTGTATCACTTGCTTAAATTTCAAACGCACCTTTCAATGTCGCTGTACAGGATATCCTCGTGTAGTTGCCCAAGAATATATAAATTAAAATGATGTACGTGAAAATTTTCAAGCCGAAATTCCGGCCCTTCTTCAGTCATGAAAGGATCAAGGCCATGGGGATTGGGCACGTTGAAACAAGCGGTGGAAAAACCTTGTCAATGTAAAAGCTGAACTCTACGTGAACTGTCAAATTTTCTGTATTGTGGAATATACCGGTCTTAACCAAAAGGTTGCGCTTTCTTTTAAGTCTCTTGTTTCAACCCGTTCAATACCCCTGTCTCTGATTCTTTCACGACTAAAAATGGGTCTGAATTCGGTTTGAAAATTTTCACGTATATTTTGTTAATTTATATATTCTTCGGCAACTACACGTGGATTTCCTGTATACTGACATCGAAAGGGCAGTTTTTCATCTCGTTACGTATTCAATATAATAGTACGTACGTTTAAAGTTTGTATTTTGAAAATTATAGAAGCCTGTTATAGGATGTTTTTGCAAGAGAACTACTCAATTACTAAAAAAAAGAGTATAAATTAACATTTTATTATACAGAAACTTGTACAAATATATACAACAAAATACACCAGTATGTCATTTTATTGTGCACATCATCTTCTCTCATTGGACCCACGTTTATGACGCGAATATGGTTGCTGCCTATATGACTGTTTCGCTGAGTGGTGCTGGTAACTTCTGGATCCCATGTTCTCCGCAGATTCACTTCTGCTTTTCGATGAATCAACGTTAAAAGGTTTCCTGAACGGTCGATCTCTACCTCCAAATCTTAGTTGACCGGATTCTTTTCTTCCACCAAATCCACCACCTGACAAGAAAACACGCTATTATAACGACATTCATATGTAATACGTGGATACAATCTAAAATTGCAAAATAAAAACATTAACCTGTACAATAACTTAAATCATTTGTTATCTTCATCAAGGTTATTTTATCACCTATCTTTTTTCCTAAAACTTGTTCCTTGAAAATTGATTGCAAGCGAAACCAAAAGCTAGACAGTCAAACATACACGAATATTAAGCTCACAGCTGGTTTGGAAGGCAAATTTTACAATTACTGGAACTCTGTATCAAACCAGTAGTCTAGGTGGAGGAATGTATCAATACAGTATCTTCAGTTTTGTATTCACTAATCTTTTCCCAAAGAAAAGCCTCTGACAACTGCTAGAGAAAACTTTGCATCGACTATGCATTTAATAATATTGAGTAAAATGCAAAACATATCCAGGGAAAGCTCAATATCACTTAAAGATTCTTCTATATGTCTTGACAAGGGAAGACAAGCCGAGCTGCAAGAGAGACATATTCGTTCACACAGCTACATGCAACAGCCGCTTATTGTGTGATGCAGTTTCATTTATCTAGTCAAAAAAAAGCAAATATACAGCTCAGTACAGTGACGTACAAAAATTTGAAGATCGCGGTGTAATGTTAACTAGATGTAAACGATTATTCCATGCACAAAAAATCAACAAGACACAACCTAACTCAATGGTATTTTGTACATACTGTCGTCTAGTCGGTCCGCGCACCATCTTTTCTCTTCTAGAAACGGATTTATTTCTGAATGCAAGTGAAATATTCAATCAACTGGCGGCTGCTGTGATCGAAGTGTCTGAGATACTAGGCTTCAGTTCAGTAGTCCTACGTTCAGGACGAAGCCATATATTGTACAGCCTATGTAATCAACCTTTCATTTATTATTTTATTTTCTAATCCCAGGTTCGAGTCCCAGCTTGGGTATGGATGTTTGTGGAAATATAAACTTAACAACTTACTTGAATCGACGGCCTGAGCCTAAGTTGCCTACAGGCATTAAAATAAATACATTCAAACTTGAATCGAGAGGGGCCAAAATGATTAATTACTAAAAGTGGCCTGCAAATACATTTACACTATCTCAAAGAAATTTGGAATTGCTGTCATATAAACTGATACACCTTTACATGAGCATGTTGCGCGAAGAGAAAATGTAATTCAAATTATGTACTCTGTAACAACACAATATAGTTCAACCATTTCATCACGTATCATGTGACATACTGGGGGAGAAGACCTTAAACGTAAAATAAATCGCAAAGAAAACAAAAGGAACAGAAAAAAATAAAACACGAGACAACTTAGCCAAAGCAGAAATTTGCCAAAAGTGGAAAATTCCTTTACTCTTGACTGATCTCGTGCATATTTTTCGTATAAAACGGAAATTACCTAACGCGGAAACGGAAAACAAAAAAGGTTCGGTAGCGTACATGAAAACCACAGAAAACGGAATTTCACTTTCCTAGAAATCGTAAATCTATCTATGGACGTTTGTTTGTAGTAAGTCCTTTATTTAGCTTTCACCTCTCTTGCTGAGATCTATTGGGTTCATTAGAGAGGGTTCCTCGTAGCTCCTTGCAGTAGTAGGGCTATCTTCCTTATCTTTAATCTGTTTTGGATATCCACCTCAGACGTTGCACATGTTCTGGAACCGACTGGATTATTTAAGGAATATATTCCAAACCAGATCAGGAAGAAGCAAAAGGTTCGAAGGGCACAGTCTGAAGACGCTGACGTTACTGTAAAATAATTCAGTAATAAATAAGCTTGTTTTCTTTTAAACAAATACCAAACCTTTTGAAACACGTCCACTTGTTGCCTCTCGCTGCTTAAATACCGAGATTACCAGTGTTTAAAATTCCAATACACCAGTAACACGGTGACTGTCAGATTAGAGTATCCAGAAGCAACTGCTTCCTTCTCAAGTCGTATCCTCTCCAAAGGGGATCTCAAGGATCTTCTTCCAAAGGGTATTTGCGTCTCCTTGGATGTACAATACACACATACATCATGATAATTGCTTACTTCTAGTTCACAGGTTTGCCGGGAACAAAAAAAAAAGTATTTTTTCTTATGCTACCTCGTACTTCGCATTCAAAATAAATGCCATGTTTATTATTATTATTACTATAACTTTACTGCTTCATATAAACCTATTGAATTTGTACATACGTACCTAATCTTCTCGGGATCCATCCTGGCAACACTCTCTCCATTTCATAGTCTACAAAAATTTCCTTTCCATCGATCGAAATCTTATACGCTTCTTCCACTGCTCTTTGAGCGTCTTCTACAGTCTCATATTCAACGAAAGCATATCCTTTGGAAAATCCTGTGACAATATCTTTCACCAGACGACACCGCCTAATTTTGCCATATTCTGAAAAGAACTGGGATTGGCATCATATAAAAGCACTGTACTTGGTAAGCAAAAACACAGATAAAGACAATAAAATTGCACTTTCTACCAAAGCTCTTCAAAACAATGAAATTATGCCCCTGTAAAAATTCTGACGTGCAATAAATTATAATCTGCAGGTAACCAATACGACCAGGCCCTGTGGTCTACTCGTGTAGGTCGGGAATAACGGATTCAAACCATGCTTACGCCGGCCACCATGACAACTTTTTCCTAGTTCCCATCGTGCCGAAATCAAACCCTGACTGAAGGACACAGAGGCTAAGTTCTAACGGACAATAAAAGACTGTAGCGTATACTGTTCCACTAACTGATGACCCACGACTTTTAATGGGAATCAAAATTATAGCATGCAAGGTTGACTGATTTAAACCAAAATTAATTTGATTAAATATAGAAATGACGCGTAGTATTATTAAGCATTCAGTGGTACGAATCGTGTGTAAGCTTGAAAATCATGTTTTGGTCATTATGCGATGCTAAGCTCTTAGTTTTGTAAATTCAAACCAAAGTGATGGGCCAAGAATTTTAACAAACTGACTGGTTCCTTTCATATTACACGCGAAATTTTAGAAGGGAACGTAGGAACCCAAGTCACATTATAAACTAACAATCTGTATTACAAAGTTATTTATTATGAAACATATGATTTGTTTACATATGAAACCGAACACACAGAAAACTGAAAATCCAGTTTTCTTTATAAAACAAAACATGTTCTTTCGTACGTACTTATTACGCAAAACGTATTTGTTTAAACTATTTTATTTGTTTTTAAATTACTCAAAAACAAGTTATACTTAATGGAAGTATAAAGATTAGAAATGCGTACGGGTCCTTCTATACCAAATTAACCAACAAAAAATTAGGTTAGACCTTATGTTTTACAAAATACGTGATATTTGGTAATTGTGTTCTATGCATCAATATGATTAAAAATACAAAATTTTATGTTTTTGTCACTTTTGGTTTTGTTATAAATTGTTAAAAATAAAAAATCGACTGATTTTTTACGCATTTTGAAACCTTTGAAAGCCCAAAACTCAGAAACTATTTGTCCTAGACAGCTCAAACTTGCACCATTCATTTCAGAATTCAAGGGCGTTAATTTGATATATTACTTGACTTTAGTAGATCAATCTTTATTTTTTTTAAAACCAAAACAAAAGTTGTTTTTTATCATGTTGAAGGTTTTTTCTAACAGAAGCACACAGCCACGTATGCATAACGTGTATAAATACCTTATACGGCAGTACACATAACGGCTTTAAGCAAAGTAAATTTAATTGGTTAAAATGTGACATTTACATGTGTCTTCATTTTACTTCTATTGTACAACAAAACTAGTAAATACTAGTCCAGCCTGATCTCTGTGTTTAAGAAAAGGCACTAAGAATTATTAGTTTGAAATTATTCATGACAGGCTAATAAACCTACCACATTTACTACTTTATTATATATAAATAATAATAAGCACATTTGTAATTAACCATACCATATCTTGCGAAAGAACGTACCCTGAACCAACTGTAGTATGTCGTCGATAACGGCAGTGATTTACTGCCTGTAGTACATCCTGACTGTTTAATCTCGAAGGACGTTACTCTTACTAAGATTTTTTTTGTATTCCAACCCACTCTAGTAACCCGTGCATCATCATGAATAAGATTTATTGCGGCGGATGGATCACATACTTCAATATAGTAAGTAGATTTTAAACTCAAGCCAGGATAGGATGGAGAAGATAGTGAAGGTAGTCGGCCAGGGTCTCGTATGCAGGTGCTATCCCAGCATCCGACTGATGTGACTGAGGGAAAACTTAGGAAAAAACCTCAGTCACAAGCCAACCAACTGAGCTACGCCCGCTCGATCTTAAAACTCAACTTGAGAAAGATCACTCCGTTCAATATCATTCAAAGGTTAAAGCCACTATGATTAATTTCAGTTAAGCTTAATCACAAGCATTCTTCTTTCTTATTGGTCACAATAGCCGGAGAGTGGTAAAAGAAATTGTTCTCTTTCTGATATTGTATATACAATTTGTCTCCATATAAGAAGTAGTAAATGTGGTAGGTTTATTAGCCTGTAACTAAATAATGTCAAACTAATAATTCTTACTGCCCTTTTTTAAATACAAGGATCAGGCTGGACTAGTATTTACTAGTTTTCTTTTACAATAGAACTGAAATGAAGATACTGTATGTCACATTTTAACCAATTAAATTTACTTTGCTAAAAGCCATTATGCGTACTACGGTTTAAGGTACTTATACACGTTATGGATAAGTGGCTGTGTACTTCTGTTAGAAAAAAAAATATTCAACATAATCCCATTGAAATACCATCATGAAACTTGGCACATATAATTTTATTCAGATGCACAATAAACATATATATTTTTTTTAATTAATAAATTTTGATTTTGAGTTTTGCAAAAAACAACTTTTGTTTTATTTTTGAAAAATTTAAAGACTGGTCTAATAAAGTCAAGTAATATATCAAATTAAAACTCCAATTCTGAAACGAATTATGCAAGTTTGAGCTGTCTAGGACAAATAGTTCGTGAGTTTCGGACTTTTAAATGTCTCAAAACGCGTAAAAAATCAGTCGATTTCTTTTACTTTTAACAATTTATGATAAAATAAAATAATAGCTGAACAAAGCAAATACGTTTTATTTAAAAACTAAAAACGTGTAATGGTTTCGTCAACTAACAACTTGGCTTCATCAGACACACTAAATCACATAAACAACACAGTTTCTAGTGAGAAAGCCATCTGGTTCCCGATTGGCCCCCCGCCATCCAATCCCGTATCGACTACACAAAGTGAATTTTTAATTAACAACAATCACTGATTTCCTCTCCCCCCCCCTGTTCCTACTCCTACTACATCTAAGCATACAATCCCAAAATAAGCCTTGTCATGTAGGAATTATTTTAAAAGTTCTATGCCTCCCCAAGCAATCGTCAACATATCTACTAAAAACACTAAATGTCACCTCTTTTTACATCTACACTGAACATGATCGATTTAGCTCTCATCTTCCTGACTTCCCTCATTCTTCTTTTTAATTCCACGGAGTTCTTCACACTAGCACTCTCCTGTTGTCCCCTTATCACCTCTGCCACCTTCCTTATCTTCTCTTCCAGCGGTTTAAACATAATGATCCTACAATCTAACACTGGTCTTAATTTCACGTTCTCCTTGTGAATTTTCGGGAAGCCTTTTATCACCGGTATCCTACCTGCTTCGTTTATTCCGCTTTTATAGCCTTCTTTCGTTAGCGATACTACCACTTTCTCTTTTATTTCTTCGCACATATTTCTGTCTCCTATCACTTCATAAGTTTCATCACAAAGTTCACTCGATACCAATTCTTCTCCATCACTACAATAGCATTACTTTTGTCTGCTTGTTGAACACATATGCCTTTCCTTCTCCTTATGTTCTCCAACCCACCGTACTCTTTCTTTGAGAGGTTCCCCCTCCCTTTGTTATGTTCTTCTTCACTATTACCTTGGCCCTTCTTATCCTTTCCCTTATGTCCTTGTCCTGTACCTGGGCTATCGCTTGTTCCACAGAGTATATAACTTCCGCAGCATCCACTCTCTGATTTTAACTTTAAATTTATAGTCTAAACTCAATAACTTATTTTCTTCTTCCGACAATATCACATCCCCTTTTCTATGTCGTCCTTTTCTTCTTTCTTCTATCCTAGTCTCACTCCTTTCTCCTCCAGCCTATTGCGCACTTTGTTACTAAACTCCTTTTCTCATACACTAAGTCTCTTCATAACCGCTTCCCTCGTGAACATCAACAAACCATCACTAATGTTACTTTTCAACTCCTCTGTCTTTTCTTCACTCTACTTTAACCAGCGCGAGAGTGCTAGTGTGAAGAACTCCGTGGAATTAAAAAGAAGACAGAGAGGTCAGGGAGATGAGAGCTAAATCGATCATGTTCAGCGCAGATGTAAAAGCCATGTTCCTGAGCTTAAGAAGAAAGAACATAGTGAGGGTCATAACATAACACATGAAGAATAATAGGATTAATGGTTGGAGTGGGGAAGGGCTGAAAGAGGCTCTGGGAGAATAGTTATTGTGTCATAGGTGATAAGTTAGTCAGAATTAAGGAGGGGCTGAGCATAGGGTCAAGGCTGAGTCCAGTTCTGGGGAAGATTGCTATGAATGAATGGGAGAAGAAGGTAGGGTTAAAAGGAGCTGACAAGTTAGTGTTTTTCGTAGATACGTTGACGATTGGTTGGGGATATGGAAGGGCACAGAAAGGCAGTTGGAGAAATTTGTTAATGAAATTGAAGATAAAGAGAAAGGCAAAGAACTGGAGTTGGAAGTGGAAAAGGATAATACCACAGTGCTTTTAGATACGAGGATAAGGAAGAAGGAAGGAAAGATATACACAAAATGGTACCAAAAAAGTTGTGCGTCCGGGAACTATTGCCATGCTAGGAGTGATGTGGATTACTCGACGAAGAGAAACTTCATAAGCAACATGGAAGAAAGAATTAGAAAGGTCAACAGTGAAAAAGAAAAACCAGAGGAAGTAATAGAAAGTTTTCATGAGCAGTTAAAGAGAATTGGATATGATAAGATGATGTTGAAGTACAGAAGGAAAGGAGAGACCAAGAGACAAGGAAGAGAAGAAACTGTGGTGGGGGATAGAGAGTATAGTGATAACGAGAATGCTGAAGAAGATGGGTGGTATTTCAACGTACAGAAAAAGAAGCAAGAGGAGGTGATAATAGAGAAGAGGAGAAAAGCAAAGAGAGAAGAAGAGGAGAAGGAAAGGATTAAAAAAATAGTAATTTATAGAATCCAGTGCAGTGATTGTGAAATGTGCTATGTGGAAGAAACGGGAAAGAGGTTAAGAGAGCGGATAAAACAACATAAAGATATTGTTAGGTTGGAGAGGGACAACAGAAATGCTATTTACAAACATATAAGAGACGCGGGACATTTAGTGGATTGGAGTGAAGTGAAAGTGTTGGGACAGGAAGATACAAGGCCTGTCAGAAAATGGAAAGAAGCAAGATTTATGGAAGTCTGAACTGTAACTCAGGACTTAAAATTGATGAACAGTGGGATAAGTTGTTAAATAGTCTTAAAACATAAATTCTGTTTTTCGTGTAAGATGTAGATTTTTATTTATTTATTATGTTTAGTTTAGTGTTCCTTTTACGTTTATTTATTTATTTATTATTTTTCTATCGTTCTTTTTATTTAATTTTCTTATATCACTTTTAAAATAATTTCTACATGACAAGGCTTATTTTGGGATTGCATGTTTAGATGTAGTAGGAACAGGGGGTGAGAGGAAATCAGTGATTGTTGTTAATTAAAAATTCACTTTGTGTAGTCGGTACGGGATTGGCTGACGGGGGCCAATGGGGAACCAGATGGCTGTCTCACTAGAAATTGGGTTGTTTATGTGATTTAGTGTGTCTGATAAAGCCAAGTTGTTAGTTAGTTGGCGAAACCGTTACACGTTTTTAGTTTTTAAATAAAACGTATTTGCTTTGCTCAGCTATCATTTTATTTTATCTTGAGTTTATAAAAAACCAAAGCTTTGATATAGAAAATATAACAATTTATAACTCAAAAACTAAAAGTAATAAAGGCATGAAATTTTGTACCAATAGTACTACTTATGTACCCCCCCCCCCCAAAAAAAAAAAAACAGATTTCCGAGATTTCAAGTTCCAGACCACTGATTGATTTGACCTGTATGCTGAAGAATGAAAATGAAAAGCTGCGTATCCACTAGAGCCACTACTGATTTGACTATGAAATAGCTATCATATTTTATGAAATATTGTCACAGGGTGTTTCCAACATGATAGTACAAATCTTGAGGGCCGAAGAAAACTCTAACAGAAGTGAATTAAAATCTATCTTAATAACCTTAAAGTTCCTGGAAGATTTCGTTTGGACGATGTCTAGAGAGAGAGAGAGAAAAAAAAATACAATACAAAATTTGCTATTATTTAGTAAGAAAGGAAGATACAGACGTAATTTCAGAAGGAAAGCTGATATGTAGAAACACTTTCAATCGTCCCTTTTCCAAACTTACGGTCGTGATGTTCCTCAACAAAGACTCCTATGAAAAGCGCAAATAATTAGGGCGGAAACCACTTCATCCATCATTTATCGACGAAAATAACGTAGCAAATGGGTTAATTTTCCTTTGTAAAATGTACCATTAATCATATATTCCTTTTCAAATTTGTTACAAGTTGCAGTAATTGCCTATTTTCCATAGCAAAACGTAAGATACACCATATACGAGGTGAATTTTACTTTATGTTTTACTGGTTAAGGTATCTGCAAAGGAAAACTAACTTAGAGACTGTTTCAGCGCCACAAATGATTTAAATTTTTTTTTAAATCAACAAAAGTGCTGCTTTTTTTAAATGATTTGTTCCAACCTTGATAATATATGATTACTACTACTATTATTATACTAAACACAGTATTACTACTGTTCTGTTTTCTCAATGAAGTTCTAATTGTTATTACCTACAAGAGAACCCCTAATTTCTTAAAAATATATATATATATATAAAAGAAAAAATGCATTTGTAGATTCTTTCCGACTTTTAGAGCTCATCGTTAGTTAATTGCTATTTGAACTATTCTTAATTCGCTTTGGATGAGATACATTAAATACACGTGTCTTGAAGAAGGAAATAAGTTATGAAGAAAAATAAGCACAAAATTAATAGGAACATTTCAGAAACAATGAAAATATTACTTAACGTCTAGCGTATTAAAATCAAGTCTATCCTTGCTAAAACATGATATTTTGAATTTAATTAATTATTAAAGCTTTTAGGCAACATTGGCTCAGGCCGGATGGATGATTGGTGAAATAAAGAAAGTGGGAAGATAGGGGAAAACACCGAGAAAACCCACGAACACGGTGTTTGTCCACCACAAAGTCCACATGACATGAGCAGGGATTGAACCGACGAACCCAAGCGCCAGAGATAAACGCTCTAACCGTTAAGCCGCCACCGCGACCCCTAAAACATGGGGTTCACCTGAGTGAAAGGAACTTTGTACATCACTGATCCATAGTATGCATAACCCATATTCCAGACATAATAAGAAAAGAAAAAAATCCAATTTGTAGCCTATACAAGGACTTACGGCGGCAGTTTATCAGGTATGATTCTTTCCTATTTATGGTGTCTGTAATTTAGTGACTTGATATTCCCTGAGTTATCCAGGTTTTCCATAATAATATTTTTCCGAATTCGCTGAGTTCTTAGTATAGAACATGTAAATAATAAACAATGGCCTTTTCTTTAATACCACCACCACCCAGTCCAAGCATCTAAAATATTATTGGTATTTCACAAGTGAAAAAAAAAGGATAATTTCTTTAAAATAGAGGACTTTTAACACATTGAAAAAATCCGGTCAGCAGTGGGAATCGAACCCATGACCTCCGCCTTACCGGGACAGTGCTCTTACTAACTATGGACAGACCCACCTCATAAATTTCCCTGAGTTTCCCTCATAAATTATAGATTTCCCTGAGTTTTCCAGATTTATAAAATTCCTGAGCTTTCCAAGTTTTCCAGGATGTTAGACACCCTGTTAGCTTTTATGATAGGACAAACAACAGATATGAGTCCTCATAGTTAGCATTAAAACTGAGTTCGAATGTCCCAACCACGCCATCCTCCTAGCTAATACTTGTCAATTCGACCACTAATTCAATTTAATTATATCACGAATATAATACATTTTCATTTTGATAAGATTGAAGTTTCCCTCTTCATCTCTGGCATTATCGCGAAACACGTTCCAGAATAAAAATGCGTCGGATTAGAGGGAATACGTTAATCCTTAGTCCTAATTGTTCTTTCTTACAACAAAGCACAACATATTAATTTACAACAATCATTATGTTAAAATTAGCTGCAACAATGACTCAATGAATAAGAATAAAAATCCCGTTTCCAAGAATCAGATGCGCAAAGAAAATGATACAGTACGAACGTAGGTAAAAATTCCAGAAAATGAAAAATACCTCAAAGTGCATCTTTACCATCCAAAACTAAGAAAATAAAAATTATGAAGTATGGCAACTCTCTCCAAACAACAAAAAGACGCCATAATCACCTACTTATCTCCTAATTAATCAAAATGAGAAAAGTGAATCTTCGGCAAGTTTCCAACAACGTATGTTTAAGCAGCGAACATCACAGAAGAACATGTTTACAACAGTGGCTCCAACGCAGTGCAAGGTGATTACACATTAGCTGTAGAGCAGTGCTTAATCGTACGAAAAACAGGAGAAATACACTTCTTAACACTATAGTAGTATCAGGAGAGGTACGTAAACAGATCTACCCTCAAGCATCACTAAACCTGCATCTCAGAAAGAAACGAACAAACTGTTGATTTAACCCAAAGAAGAATGAGAAGACAACTAAAACACACAGTACTCAAGGCCCTACAACGCCACTCAAGAATTTATCGATGTCGATTGTCAATCAATATGTTCCTAACAATAAGAGGAGAAATGTTGTTAGACCTTATGGGAGATCTAACAACATTATCCAGATTCTGTCCCACTCAATTCGACGATAGACTGATACCACTCGTGTTTTCAGAAAATCTGCAACTTTACTTCAGTCTCACCGACAATTCCTTTGGCGTAGATGGAACGGACACGAAAGGCAGAAGAGTCTATATCCCAATTGTCCACGATATGAAGATCTCGGTTAAATGTACGGTTCTCGAGTATGGCAATGTTTCCTTGTTAACACTGATTGAGTGGAAGATAGATGAAGACAGGAGGATAACTATCAAGATCCACCCAGTCGCCAGAAACAGAAGCTATATTCAAGACCCGTGTCATTGAGTAGCTGTGATACTAGTCTACGATTTACATACATAATTACGTGTACATAATTAGTTATAATAAACGGAGAACTGACATGCATAAAATGTACAAATGTGATATTACAGTTGCTGCAATAACATCAACGCACTGAAGCAGTTTAGAGGAGAGACAAGATATATCTGGAAGTGCTAGCGAATCTCCCAACATCTCTGGCAGCAGTTTTCCATCTCGTATCAAAGGTGATCTTTTCTTTTATTCTTTACCTTACCTATTTATTTAACTTTTGCTTGCTCACTTCTGGAATAATTTTTTCATTGCATATAAACGAAATGGTCAAACCAACAAGTGAAATTTCAAGAAAAGAAGCACTTTGGATGTTCAACATATAAAATTTAATATCGTGTTTCAAATGAAAACTTGTAGTAGTAATTATAGTTGCATTTCATTTGGAAGCTAATAGAAAATTAATCTATTTTGTTATAAATTCGTTTATACTAGTTTACAAAATGTAAGAAAATTTAAAATACTAATAAGTCTTTTGTTTTTCGTATTCAATTTCATATTTAATTTTTTGATGTTTTCAATATTTACATGAAATATGTGAAGAGAGACTCATATTTCAGAATCAACGCCATTCTTATTATTCCACTTATATTATACGCGGGATTATCGTATTAAACAATCTTCTCAAAATTAGAGATTTAACCCCTTAGGTCTATTTAGGATTTTCTATGTACGGGTAGGACAGAGTAACCCTAGGGTCTACTATCTTACTTAATATCAGATTTTACTGATGCTATTTTATATTCAAGAACGGAAAATTGAAACTGAGTTTTTTGGGGCGCTGGAGAGGGTTTGTAGAGTCGGGACAATGGTGTTGTTCAGCACTGGTCGGACTCTCCACGTCAAAAACGAGAAGAGATAAACAGATGCAGTATATTATTCAACAGAAATAGTTCATCGAATCTCGCCAGAGGAAGAAGCAAACATAATAGTTATCACTATTCGCTATTGATGCCGCCATGGATTATTTCACAACAGCACTCGTCCCTCGAAAGAAAAGTTGAAATGCAAAATGTAAGATTCGACTGATATGCCTAAGTGTCTCATAATGGAATATGACGGGGAATGTAATCTCAAATAAGGCAATTTTGAACGTATCAAATAAATCATCATGAAAATTACATCACAAATTACGCATTTCATTTTAGTGGTAATTTAATTAATTTCTTGTGACTTACATTACCTATTTCTGTACACAATTCGTAAGTTTTCCTACAAAAGAAAAAACCTTAACAGACTGAAAACATGTTCTAAAAAAATGTTCCCGTTGATTTCTTTGGTGTTCTCATTTAAGAAATGTGTTTTAGTGCCAGCCACTGTCCTCACTCAGGCCAAAAAAGTTAATTATCATTTGCAACACGTAATCATTGAAAATGATTACAATACATTAGTAGATTAATTGTTCATCACGTACAATCAGATTCATAGAAAATTTTACCGAGCTGCTGTAGCACTGTTTGTAGAGCCTTGGTTTTACATCCAGAAGCTTCTGCATTCGATAGCAGCGGCCGATCATCCAGATAGATTTTTTTCTGTCACACCAGGCAAATGCCGAGATGGTAGCTTCAATTTAAATACTGGCCGCCTCCTTTGCATATCCTTTCCCCATCCCTATCCCGGCCTGAGTCGTAGGTGTCTAAAGGACATAAATTCAAATCAAAACAATTCACTGAAAATGATGGATGAAATATTTCTCAGAGTTCGAAATTTTCACAATCTAGCAAAACGGAGCTAATACACAGGGTAAACAGAACTTATGGAAAGACCGTTTTAAATTTACCGTACACGCCTGTGTAAGGGGCCCACTTTTTATCCTGATTTTTTACAACAAATTTCAAAGGTGGAGCCATTACATGAGACTTTCAACTACTACCTTTCCTGGACGGCGATTTTGACCTTAAATTTTAAGAGAGTGGTCATGAAAGATAGGTTTTCCTTTATGGTGTATTCACACAAGTTATTGATTAAAAAAAAAAAAAAAAATCGGAGCTTAAGCCCGGCAGTGCAGTTAGCAAACTTTCCCATCTTTACGTTAAAGAAAATGTACGATAGTTTTACCAGCTCAATACCGAGTGCAGTAAATGACTGCTTCTTGTGTGACGTAGACTACTTCTCTCGCAGGCATCTCTAGTTATAGGTTACGCAACAAGGCCATCAGTTCTTCGACCCCCTCGGCCTTGAATCTGGGCTGTCGAAGAGGGGGAGGGGTAAGAAACAGACAAATTTGTAACGGGAATGGAAGGCCGGTATTCCTATGGGAGATGCTTATAAAATGTAACCTCCCACTAGGGGTGTTCGAAAACCAGAAGTCAATTCCAACATTCCACAATCACAAAATTTATCATTTCTGTTTCATAATCCACATTTAAATTCTGGAATATTCCGGAATTCATACAGATTTTCATTCTGGATTTTTGTGGGATTCCAAGAATTCCAGAACCAGAAACTTTGGCCTCTCTCTCTTGGGAACCGAACTAATTTATGAATGTTACGGAATTTCAAACATATTCGTTATAACACCCTGAGTATGAAACTTTTCAAATCCTCTCTCTCCTCTTATCCCAAGCGAAGATGAATGACCTTCGACACTGCTATTCCTTTCAGCCTTGTTTGTAAGCTTAGTTTAGTACTGAAACAGCTGTGCAAGATAATGGAAAAAAGTGAACGAAAGTCAAAGGTGTGTGTACATGTGTACGACATTCCGGAATTCCGACTTTGGAACATTTAGGCTTTCCGAAATTCTGACTTTTCGACACTTCCTTCAATATTTACAATTTCTTCTACATCTTACACTTTCGAATACTCCGAAACCTATTTTGATGGGTATTACAGTTAGCATTAGCCAGTATCATAAATCTATCACTTGATGGCAGCATTAGACAGAGACGAAACAAACCACGTCTACCACGGCGCATTTCCGGTGCTACTGTCAAGTGCGTCGCACGCCTGGACAGATCCCTGCAATCCTTCCAAGTTGGCGGAATGGAAAATCTTCAGGTGCGGGTGCACAATGTGCTGCACAGTTTCCTGGGCGAGTCCCGCGCTCAGCACCATTTCTGAAAATAAGATGCACCTACTATACTGTATGAGCCTCTCCACTCTGGTGATGATGGTAGGGATTGCCACCATCACTGTCCGATCACTACTTGTCCAATTCTTTGTTGGCGTGCAGCTTTCTTTCCAGTCTTTCACCCTGAAGTACACAGTTCTTTTTGTGATGCTGCATGCTCTCCCCACAATGATACTAAGTGCGTGTGAATCTCTGCGATACTGATACCCTTTTTACAGAGACCGCGCCGTCCAGCAGTCTCCTTACCGTTCGCCCTCCACGTTCTATCTACACGCACGCACTGACAGTTGCGCGGGAAATGCGCCGTTGCGTACGTGGTTTGGCCCACCTCTGCCTAGTGCTGCCATCAGGGGGAAGATGACATTACTAGTAACGATAACTACAATACTCTAGACAAATGGTCCACCTTGAGTTTCGGGACATTTCAATATGTAAATCAACAGGACATCATGGTGTCTACTAATTTTGTGACTTGCAATTCCCTGAGATTTTCAGGTTTTCCATTATATTTTTTTTTTCAAATTCCCTGAGTTTTTTGTATAGTGGAACATGTAAACAATACGCAATGACATTTTAATTCCACCACCACCCAATCCACGCATCTTGTATATTATTGGTATTTCACAAGTGAAAAGAAAATAATTTCTTTAAAACAGAGGATTTTAACAGATTGAAAGAAAAACATCCGGTCAGGGGGTGGGAATTGAACCCACGACCTCCGCCTTGCCCGGACAGTGCTCTTACCAACTATGAATGGGTTACTTCATAAATCTCCCTGAGTATTCCAGGTTTTCCATGTTTCCCAGGGTGGTAGATACCCTGCTATTACTGAGAGAGAAAGAACATGGAAAGTGGTGAGCAGGGCTTATCTGGATATTATTACGACATTTGCCTGCTGGGACTGAAGAAAACCTCGATCAGGATGGTTGGCCTGTGAAGTGCATACGCATCATACTAAATGAGAGGAAGTAAAGATTCTCTTATCCTGTACATTAAAGTTTTCCTCACATAGCAGATGATAAAAAACTCAGCCAATAAGTAGTTGTTTTCATAGAAGCTCCCTGTTACCGCCCATAAAATTCATTTTATCTTTTATCTTATCACAGAAGCTCCCATAGTATCACCTCTCCTTGTAAGATCGTGTTTTACGTCCGTTCCTCGAGCACGGAAGCTAATATTTTACACTACAAAATATTCGATTTGGCTGCTGTGTAGGTATTCTTTTGTTTCATGCAAAGTGTTTTTTAAGAATACAAAACCACTGAGAGGATAAAAAGAACCACAAGACAACATGAATTGTTGAGGTTCGCAAATAAACCCCGATATCATTGTAGATTAGCCGCCTTTACACACAAAACGAAAATACTAGTGTAGATACTGGAGCTTGTTTTCTTCAGTCAAGGAGTGTGGAACCCACTTGCTCAGCTTCCTTGTCTTCCGAAGGTTATGCAGATGCAATCGGTTTCATCAGACAAGCAAGTGGCTTGTCTTCGAGGCTCACCTCTCCGGACGCGAAGATCTCTGAACTACTTTCGTGCTGTGCGCTCACTCACCGATGTCTGTCTAAACGCAGAGCTTATTTTTCGAACAGCTTCTGTAGCGTTGTTGCCCAATTTGAACTCATAAAGCAAACACGGCCGTACTACCTCCTTCGACACTGACATGTTTACGTGACGTATGTACTTCCTTTATCGCGTCCGTCGTGCTGAGCACCTTTACACTGACTGAGGTTTGACGGGAATGTAAACATGTGTATTGTGCCATCACAGCACGACTTACAACAGCAGCTCGTTGAATATGGCGTATCTCTAAATCGGCACGAACTTATTTTGCTCGCTGGTAGCTTAACTAGTAAAATCTAAAGTTAAACTTGCAAATACATGGTGTGGCTTACGCTTTGCTGGGAAGATAGGAATGGAAAATAGGCAATTACAATAATTTTGAAAAGGAAAGAAGATATAACGTAACTGATTGAAGGTACATTTTACAAAGGAAAGTTAACACGTAGGGAACTTCAACGTTCCTTTCGTCGATACACGATGAATGGTTTTCAAGAGGTATACACCCTAATCAAGTTCGAAAAAGGAACAATTTAAAATGTTTCTAGGAATCAACTTTTCTTTAAAATGACGTCTGTATCTTCCTTTCTGTCTAAGTAATTGCAACTTTTATAATTGCAATTGCCTCTTTTCTCCAGGTTGCATCTCCCAAGTGACAAATATACTAAAAATTCATATAATTTTGCCTAAAATTACACTTCACTTAAAAAAAAAAAAAAAAAAAAGTTAATTTGGAGGATCCACTCACCCCTTATAAATACGCCCTGGCAAGGAGTGTAGTTTTGGAGCTCTGCGGTGTGAGAAGAGACGCTACAACTCGCCAGTATTTTATTCCAGGGCGAAAAGGAAACAGAAGCGCCTTCTGTTCATTGAATTTTGGAGCCGCGGTGGCTTAGCGGTAGAGCGCTCACTTCTGATGCGTGGGGTCCCCGGTTCGATCCTGGCTCGTGCCATGTGGACTTTGGGGGTCGACAAACACCGTGTGCATGAATTTCCTTTCACTTTCTTCATTCCACCGATTCTCCCATCATCATTCATTCGGCCTGAGCCAATGTTGCCTTAAGGCCTTAAATAAATTTCACTTTAATTCAATGAGAGCTATTTAATACAGTTACATTAATACTGAATACGCAGCTTTCCCTTTTAATTCTTCAGCATACACATATCTAAACTTTATAGTTTCATTAAGTATAGTTGTATAAATTGTTTCTGACAAATTTATAAAGGAATTAAATAGTTCGTTACAGATGCATTTTGCATAATAAGTAGGTGTAGGAAACATTTTTTTTTTTTTTTTTTTTTTTTGTAAACAAAAACTAAATGTTAGTTTTCATAATGTTTTACCATAGATTCGTAATAAACAAATTTGTAATACGAATTGTCAACTTATAATGTGAATTGGTTTCCTATATTCTCTAGTAAAATTTTGCGTGTAATATAAACTGAACCAATGAAATAATTTGTTAAATTCTTCGGTCATCAATCACTTTGGTTTGGTTTTACATCACTAAGAGCCTATCATCACATAAGGACTAAAAGGTGAATCTGAAGATTACATACAATCGAACCACAGAATGCTGAGAAATACTACTTTTATTTATAATTTAAATAAAGTTTTGATTTAAATCACTGATTTCATTTAAAGTCGCGATTTAAATCAATCAGCCTTGCTTCATAGGCATCTTTTACAAAAAGCACTATTCATCAAAGTACAGCCAATTAATTATACATACAAACATATTACCTACGTGAGAGACTTTTATTCAAAATTAACGAAACTCTAGGATAAAGCCTTCAATTGAAACAGGAAATATTAACATCACCTCAAGGGTTTCGGAATGACTACAGCTTCCTTCTTGAGGAGCATATACGTTAAAGATTTAATTATGAAATATAGCGAGAAATTTAAGTAAATAGGACAAAGAAGCAAGAAGAGTTAACATGGCTCAGTATTGAGGTGCAGAAATGTTGGTTTGTTTTTCTTCGTCTTGCTTCTTTCTGGCTATCATTTCATAATTGAAACTTTGGCGGGCGTATATGCTCCTGACAAAGTGTTAATAATATCCAGTTTCAATTGGAGGCTTTTTCGTGGTAACTAAGTACGTTAATTTAAATCATACCTAATTCCCCCACCACCACCTTTATTTCGTTAAAATTTTTCCTTATTGTTGTAGTCGAGGTTCCTGTAATGACTGATCAGCTACATCATTGTGTCACTTTGAGAACCAACGCCTTCCACAACGCATGTATGTTTATTTATTTACTCATTCATGAAGTATGTATGTACTTCGTAAACATCGTTAGCTATTTCACAAACGAAAACTCGGAAGACCGGTAATAATAAGACCACATACAGAGAAGACTTGAGTTAAATGAGTTCTTTAAATTTGGGTCTGGGAATTTTCACTCTGATCATTTTTAACAATTTTTTATCGCACTGACCTGAATGGGATACAATACATACATGAAGATAAATAAAGCACGCGCTCCCATCTAAAGTTCAAAAGTAACTTTGCCATATAATTTTCTTTCCTTTTCTACAAAATCTACACTAGTATTTTCGTTTGCTAATCCACAATCTTAGATGACACCACTAGATTTAAAGGTTCTAACATCTACTTGAGAAGAGACACTGAACGATGCACTTTTATTAACCGTAAAGACAACACTTTTTGTTGACAGAATTTTGGTTCCACCTTTCGAGGATCTCTTCTCTGATACGCTTGACAGTATCGTCTAAAAGCCTCCGCCAGCAATATCATTAAATACAGGGATAAATTCAGTGTTCCTTTCAGAGAAACCTCTCCAGAAGGATATTTCATTTTGATCTCCCATAATGAGGACTTTTCCGTTGGTATTTCTCGTGCTCTGGGGAGTAATAACCCTCCGGATTCCGGTCACCGCCTGAAAGAAATACTGAAGTTATGGTAATAGATATTTCGATCCCACATACCTACAGTTTTATTTTGCCAATGATTTGAAATTATTATTAAAACTTTATCAACCCAGATTGATCTCCGAAAACGCTATAGCAAGTATTATTTGCCAGCATTTCTTCTCATATAATTGGAAAATACGAAAATAACTGATAGAGTCACTTCCGTTCACATTCAATTTTGTATGTCAGCCTATATATTTGTGTTTTACTTCAAACAATCATTCCTAGTTCTTACAGAAATACACTGTAACGGGATCACGTAAGGCTTTAAAATAACAGAATAAGCTGGCCAGTAACCAGCTTTGCCTAGCACCTAGCAGCAAATTCGTGACGAAGCTGTACACCATTCCCGATCGAATGAGCGGGCAGAATATACAGGGTGAACCCGAAAGATGTGGAAAAACTTCGGGAGGTGATTCCTAAGATCAAAACAAGAAAAATGTCCTCTGGCTAATTTTCGAATTTCGCTTCGTGTAAGAGATACAGGGTTGCCAACTTTGAAACCAAAACCAACTGTTGACAATTGCAACTGAACAGAACGATGTGGACAACCTGCGGGAGGTAGTTCTTGATACAAAACAACAGGAAAGGTCCTAGGAAAACAAGCAAAAAGGTTGCATCATTTCGGATGCAGAGTTGGCCGAAGGTGAGAAGTAAAAGTCAGATCGGTGTAGGTCGGTCCAGGGCAACGTGACACTGCGGACTCAGGCTGGAACATTCAACAGGGTACGTCAGTCCTTGATTCGGCGTGTGGACGCTTGCATTGAAAGCCATGGGGCCTTTAGAACATTTACTGTGATTAAACTAGAGGTAAGTAAGCTATTGCTGTGTTGTACATATGTTGACTACAAAATTACTCTTACTGAGAGCGAAACCATAGTTACTCTACAGTCTACAGATTATTATTCGTGCTTCGCGTGTCTCGCATGACTTCGCCCATCACTTCTGTGTTCGCTGTCCTTATCTTTTCAGTCATTCCCTTTGTGAGCATTTGTCGTAGTTGTCCACATTACTTGTTAAGAGCGAAACTTGCGTCCGAAGGACGTATCGTCGCGGGCATGCGACAGAACTTTCAACTACCAGGTTGCTCCTACTTATTGAGACACCTCTGTCTGCGAAACTATGTATAGTAGAGTTTGTCATGATGCTCGTATGTACATGTTTCTTGTTTGTATATCACTTCCCGGAGGTTATCCATATCTTTCTAATACGTTACAATTGTCAGCAAACGATTTTGGACTCTCAGTTGGCAACCCTGTATCTCTTACACGAAGCGGAATTCGAAAATTTGCCAGAGGACTTTTTTTTTCTTGTCTTGATCTCAGGAATCACCTCCCGAAGTTTTTCCACATCTTTCGGGTTCACCCTGTATACTGCGGATAAAACCAAAGGTCTGTTACGTATGTGCTGAACAATTTGTGGTCAACCCCTGAAATGCCGAAAGATTAATAAAACCATAATTTAGGATCCAAAAGAAAGACATTTTCGGCTGAAGTGCGGAATTTAGATTGAACCAATTTTTATATGTACAAGAGTAGGCTTATCTGTATTGCTCATATTGTCTAAGGGCCTGACAGACAACAAATATCCAACGTAAACACTTTTCCGACGTTCGTCAAGCCAATGATTTTTTACTTTATTCGATTAAAAACGGATAATTTGTCGTAAAAACATATTAGTTCCTCCCAATCTTCCATTTTCAAGAAAATTAGATATATCTCTTCGAGCTTTTGTTTTTGCTGGTGCAAAGATTAACTCCGTTCGTGTTTAATACCCTTTATTATTTTTGCGAAAGGAGCAGTCACAAGTTCGACGTTTCATAACTAAGGGGATACATCCTCAGAAGTCAACAGGTAAAAGACAATAAGAAAAAGTAGGAAGAGGAGAAAATAAAGTACAGAAAACAATGAGATAATCATAGTTGCTTTCTTTTGTTGATATTCTTCCTTGTTTTTCTCTTTTTATCTAGTACGTGTTGGTTCCTGACAATGAGGATGTATCCAGTTTGATATGAAACGCCGAACTTGTTGTAACTGCTCTTATCGTAAAAACAATGAAAGCTAATCCCTCACATATACATTGTACAGTCTCCTTGATTATATGCAAGTTATATTGTCCTTTGGACATAACCTGTACGCTCAGGAAATCGTAAAAACCCTTTCACATATATATTCTTTGAGTATATCATACAAGTGTCCCCTGTGGGTAGGTGATAACGCTTGTAATCGAGGGATCCAGGGTTCGACTCACGGTGAGGGACACAAGTAGTTCGCAGCCCACGTTAAACTGTAGGTCCAGTCCTTAGGACGTCAACTTTATCTGGAAGGCAATAGCAAACCACCATCGGATCAGAAGGACCAGCCTTCCGGAAGAACACACATCATCATATCATACAAAAGAAAGATGCTCGGTGCATAATCTTACGCAAACTTTAATGTCGCTCCTTGCTCAGGCAAACTCATTTAGCTCATATTTTAATTTTAGCCCATCACTGCAGTACTTTCTTCTTTTAGTATAATATATCTCATGGGATCATCTATAAAATAATTTAAGCAAGAGGCACTGCAACTATGCGCTTGGTTTATAATTTGCGTAAATTACAAAAATGTATCACTCCTTGAATTATGGAAAGCACGAAAGTTCAACATTTAGTGGCAGCACAACGTTGAAACACTTTCTTTTAAATCATCGCTATATCCGTCCGTCTCTCTGTCGACAACTTTCAACTCAGGAAGCACTAGGCCTACGAAGGTGGTTGAGGTGTCGTTCGAAAAGTCTCAGCTAAACATTTCAAACAACACCTAGATCATCCAAATTCGACGCTTGCTGGTGAAGCCGCCTGATGGTAGTACCTGTATACAGGGCACAGCCTCACTTGTTTCAGTATAATATATACTACGTATGAATATTGGAAGTAGAAAATGCCGCTCTAACACGTTCGGTATACAATTCGTATAAACATTCAACAAACTGCTAAATTTATTAAAAAATAAATCAATAAAAAATAATAAAAAACTTTACCAAGTTAATAAAATATATAAAATCAGGAAAACACTAATATTCGAAACTGAAAACCTTTGGCTAGATATTTTGGTCTATTAAGAAATTTAACAGCATCTTGTTGGGTCAAATACTTGCTTGCACCTATCCTTTAATGAAATTCACCCAAGATGAATTTTATTAAAATCCATTCCCAAAACTCCATAAATGTATTAATAGTTACTCTACAGGGTATCCGATTAATAGTATGCATAAATCCAGAAAAAAAATAAGAATTATTTTCTTGAAAATAAAGTCTCTCTACCAAACAGTATACATTCCTCTCCGGGCTAAAAGGTCTGAATTCAACAGTGGCAGCACATATGTTGTATAAGTGCATCCAGATAAGCCTTAGCTCCTTAGCTGTCATGAAACCATTTAAGAGTTAAAGCCAAAAGAATATAAATGAAACAGTGACGATCAGATTACATTAGACATATCCAGTTGACTATATATAGTACATATGTATTCCAAAAAGGATGACCGCATTGATTACGTCAATTTTCAGCTGAAAATTCTTTAAGTCCAACTTCGGGTTTCTTCGGAAACAGTAAACCAAAGATGCCAGGTTACAGCCTTGGAAGGAAGGATGAACCTTCGCAATTGGGAAAACATGTGCAGATGTTTTTTTTTCTTTCTTTTTTTAAGTGCAATAAGACACGTTGAAATGTTATTAAGTGTAGAAAAAAGTAACATTCATTAAAATACGTAATGATACAGTATTTCGAAACCACCCATACATCTGAGCACGTGATCGTTTTGTCACCTACGTTTCCATACGTAAGCACATTTGCAATAAAAGTGAAGACAGCAGATTTAGTTCTCGCATTCATAGTACAATAAACAAGAGAAAGGAGATAAAAACAACAGCATTTGCAACGAAAAGGTACCACTGAGCTAACATGAACACATCTATCTACTTCTTTCTGATAGAACTCCTTCTGAAGAAACATGACTGAATTTTCGATGTTCAAGATAATGACACTGATATACGTTGCAAATGTAGTTGTTTTTCTCTCCTTTCTCTTGTTTATTGTACTATGAATGCGAGAACTAAATCTGTTATCTTCACTTTCATTGCGAATGTGCTTTTACGTATGGAAACGTAGGTGACAAAACGATCACGTGCTCAGATGTATGGATGGTTTCGAAATACTGTATCATTACGTATTTTAATGAATGTTACTTTTTTCTACACTTAATAACATTTCAACGTGTCTTGTTGCACTTAAAAGAAGAAAAAACATCTGCACATGTTTTCTTAATTGCGAAGGTTCATCCTTCCTTCCAAGGCTCTAACCTGGCATCTTTGGCTTACTGTTTCCGAAGATACCCGAAGTTGGACTTAGAGGATTTTCAGCTGAAAATTGACGCAATCAATCCTTTTTGGAATAGGGTGTACAATGATGTTAAACTTGTCTCATAGACACCCATAATTTTAAGAACTAACATACACGGACAAATAGCATTAATTTCACATTGCTAACATAAATATAAAAGGACACATGATACTTACAATTACTAATTAACTTTTAGATATAAATACACTAAACATACATGAAAATACTAAAGAACAATTATAATAAGGCTTCTACAGCAATGAGAAAACATAATGAGATTATAATGCTTATGAACAATTCTACATATATGCAAGAAGCGGTCAAACGAAATCTCACAGAAATCTAATAAGGAAAGCAATATAATGACATGTTAATAGTCTCCACCACTGGCAAACACGCCTTCTTTGGTTGAGAGAATAAGCCGATCGTGGGGCAATGTCTACATAAGTAATGGAAGGTTCCAAGGAAGAACAGCGTAGTGTGATCCGGTCATAGCCGAAGGACACACGAGGACGCACAATCACCGCAGAATGGACAATGCGTATGATCAAAATTAATTAAATGCTTTCGCCGTCAGGGGCTGGGTGTCAGTTTCGAAGCGGCCGGTCGTCTTTACATGATAACCACGACTAGAACTAGATTGTCTTCATCATGGCAGCCAATATTCAAAGGGTTGATGAACCAGTGCCAATCACAGAAGAGCAATTGAAGTTTTACGCAAGAACAGAGGTTTGCTGTGTTAGAAGCGTACTTCACTGTGAGGTCTTACAAACGTTGCATTGAAATCTTTCACAAGGCATTCGCTGATGTTCGTGTACCACGAAAAGCGGCGGTCACGAACAATAGTCATACACCGTGCCAAACTATGACGATGCTCAGAGAGTTCAACGAATATCGGTTGATCTCTACATACTTTAGGCAGTCTTTATCACCGGATTTGGATTCAATGCAATTTCTTTCTCTGAAGCTACCTAAACAACAAAGTGTGCAGCAACAATCCAAAGACCCTGCACTGCGGCAGAACATCACAACAGCCATGCGTGAAATCCCAGTCTACACTTGACCTCGAGGTGGCCAAGAGGTTAGCGCGCTTGGCCACGGGTACATTTCCTTTCGGGGTCCATTACACGGAAAGGTTCGGAGCCCACTTTACCAAACCTGTACATCCCGTCCTTAGAAGCTCAGTAGCTCGTTTAGAACTTTAACAACAATTCACTCACCCAGCCAACACTTTGCACAAAATGGCGGGCATTTTAGTATATTTTCTAAAGGAATAATTTCCTTTGTATTTTAACTTTTTACTTGTTAGTAACAATAGAATTTATGTGCATTAAAAACACAGAGGCAAAATCAAACTGGATCTTTTCAGATTAGAGTTCGCGGACTTTTGAATTGTACTGTAGAATAGGTCTTTGAATGACAGTACTCACATGAGACTCTAACATACGACGAGAAAAAATAAGTCGTTTCTGGGAAATTTATTAAAGACAATCCTTTTGTGCATATTTTCGGGACCCTATTTTCGGCCCTATTACTGCACTAATAATGAAAGCAAATATCTGAGAAGTTATCACAATTAATACACAAGGGATGTAATTGTGATCATACCTTTGTTCTTCGTGCGAAAATATGTCTCTTTTTATGTAGGCTGTGTCTAGCGCAACGACGGTTTTCCGTCGTTGCTTTAACGTACTAGCCTTACAGGTTAGTCTGTTAGAGCAACGACGCACTGCGCACGCAGCCATACACAAAAACTATCTGTATAACGATGGTAATGGTGTGAAAATTAATACTATGTCATGGTGAGATGTGGATTATTTATTGCTATAAAGGGAATTTATAAGGACAGTGTCCATTTAAGCTACTAACGGAGCACTTAAGAAATGAAGATAAAAATATAATTTTACAAGTTCTTGTAATAAAGCGTTATATTCAATTTACACATTCAAGTATGAAACGTGGAGATTTTATTATTATTATTTTAATCTTGAGTTAATTGACTTAAAGCAATTGACGTCTTAACCAAATTAGACTTTGAAGCACTAATTTGTTAACAAAATCTCATGTATTTAAGTAAAAATTCCAAACATCCCCTGGCGTGCAGAAACTGACGTCGAGACACTTTTTTTTTTCATTTTATAAAAAGGTTGCTTAGTATTGTGTAACGCGTGTTTCTAATCCTTTCAGATGGTTTTAACTTCACGTAATACCAAGACAGTTGAAACTCACAATATACAAACGGTAACTTTACGCTTGCGAAAGTTGGAGCACGAACATAAAGTGCAAGCCTTTGACAATAAAGTCTTGAGAAAGATGAGGAACGAGATGACCGGAGAATGGAACAGGCTACATATGAACTCCAGGTCAAGAGACTGTACGATTCACCCGATATTGTAAGAATAATGAAATTACGACGGCTAAGATGGGCATACCATGTAGCTCGAATAGGGAAAATGGAAAAATGAAGATTGTAGCGACGCAACGAAGGCGAGCTGTACTCCCACCCCGGGCCTCAAGTGCCTGAGTGGAAGTTAGCGGGCAGAACTTTAGTTATGGAACCAACTCAACATTCGACTCGTGAAATTAATAGAAACTCTGGACATTTTCAGTCACCATATAAGGCAGCGGGGTTCAAACCCACGAGCTTCCCTTTCCCAACGCGCAATGCTGATCTGAAATTCGCGGCATTAACGTATTCATCAGAGAGATTGAGTACTATTAGATCATAAAACATGAGATAGCACGTTTAAATTTATCACAGTAATGTTTCCAGGAGTTCTTTTACACCAATGATGGCAGCTGAAGTGCTCATAACGTTAAATAGTGTAAAATATTACCTTACCTATGAATCTTCACTTTATAATATTTGAGAGTAGAAAACGTAATTTCCTGCCAAGTTTTCAAAGAAACTAGTAAACGATCACATGCTTTTGTAAATAGAACCTAAAGACCATTGACATGATGTGTTACTTCATTGACCCATGTTCTGATTTAAGAAAATTTGACTTTTGCAACTAGACCACAATAAAATGGGATAGCATGCAATACTTGACCACGATTTCACGTTCTCCCTTAAATTAAAAGGGGCGTGTGTCGGGATTCCTCCTGGAAATCAACTGTTACGAAATTAAGGGGACGAGAAGTTTCCTTTGGGACACACTGTATTTATGATCAGAGTAATTAATTAACACGCCAACTTCATCAATAACTTTAACGTAACATTTAAATTATTTTCAGCGCAACCTTTGATATAAAAGTGAACGGTAAATGCATAATTTCAACACATATGCATCTGGTGTTGCCTACCCTTCAGGCAAATTTCGAAAATTTTGAAGTCCTGTAACTCGTGTTCTGCGAAACTCCGAAACGTGGTACTACAGGAGTGTTCATTTGAATACATCACCAATGTACTGTGGAAGTTTCATGTAGATTTTCGTGTCCCACCGAAGACAGTTTCCTTGTACGAAGCAGATGTGTGTATTTTATTAGGCCTAATGAAAAGAGTAACATCTCCTTACGTAACATTGCTATGTATATAACTTGAAAAGAAAAGTTGAGATTTTAACTATGTAGGCCAATGTATTCTATTAAGCCTAACGAAAAGAATAAAATCTCTTCACATAGCATGCCTGCGTACATAACTTGTAAAAGCAACCTTGTCACTCAAGAAGAGTTCATACCATCAGATCAAAGATGAGTGCTTTTTTACCACAGTTTTTCCTTAAGCAGTAGATAGAAGAAAGCTAAAATAGCTCTGTGCACCAACAAAGAACGCAAAATAATCTATTTGTGCTTAAGGCAAGTGATTTAAATGTTTACGCTGATAGAATACAACAATATTAACAATGGCTCCATTTTTCAATGATAATTTGTATTGACACGACTATAGCTTTTTAAGCAACTTTAAGAAGATGTATTTTATAAAGGGGTTTGAATAACAGAATGAAACTTTCAGGCATTTTAGAACATAAACAAAGGAACTTCTATGCGAAATTTTGTTCATGTACTCCCTACCCCTTTTGATTTTGACAAATTTGAGTTTTTATGAAATTGATTCTCGATATAAAAAAAAGTAAATGACACACGAAGTTATTTTTTTTTCTGTCATTACTGAAACAATAGCAGATAAAAATAACAAAGTAAACGGCTTGTTATTTCTTTCCATTCAATCAGGAAGACAATCTAAAAATGAAAATTTCACCTATATTTTACAACTGTTTAAACCATGCTGTCCAATATCCGTTTGAAGCTAGAACTTAAAGACATGCTTTAAATATTCTCTGAGGTTTCTATATTTTAAATGTTTTTGAATTATTAAAATATCTCAACTGGTTTGTGAAATATCTCTACTTTATGATTCGCTATATTCAACAAAATTTTGCAGAATCTCATTTTTGAACACCCTGTATATCGTGAACGATGAACAATAAAAAAATAATCAAAAACTTTTTTCAACCTCTCTTGTATATGAGATTCTATGTACCAAATATGAAGAAAATCAAAAATAGTCGAGCGACCACCACTTGTCGACATTTTGTGGAATGACCCAAGTAGCTCTCACATTGTGATGTATATATCGTGTAATCGTCTTTTTATAATTTAAAAATATTTTAATTACTAACTTACTGAATTATGTACTGAAACATATTTTCATCGTATAGAATACATTGGTAATGGCAGCACCAAATATTATCTGTTCTGTAATTGAATAATAAAGTGGACTATAATCGAATCACGTAGCCAAAGCGTGAACATAACATACCTTTACAATCATATTCTTCGTAGTCTTCAGATTCAATCGAGCTACAAATACTGTACACTCTGGTCTTCCTGTAATACTTGGATCAGGAACGTACTTCGCCGAAAGGGCTCTAACAACTGCATGGTCATGAGGTTCTGTGTCTGTGCCATCTATACTCCCAGCTTTTAATGGATCATACACAAGGGCATATGGTGACCATCCACTACTACGAACAGACATCCTATCCTAACAAACACCTAAATTAAAAGAAAGTAGTATAGGATTAGCACAGTTATATTAACAATAGTACTTTATCTTCAACAATCACATTCTTATACCAAAAATTAACTGTTCCAAATTTATCACGAATACATTTTTTAAGGTACATTTCTGACGTTTTTGCACAAAATCAGGTTCAATCCCTATACAGCTCTATTAAGTCTATGATTACCTGTTTTTAAGATCGCCTTTCGCTCCTCCCTTCTTTTTTTTTTTTTAATTATCCTTTCGACAGAGAAGTAACAAGGAAGGAAACGGAGCATAAGTTACGGTTCGCTACAACAATAGTTCGAACACACACACATAACCTCTTTCGTTCAGTACACTCGCAGCCGAGTTCTTCTGGATCCACTGAGCTACGGCGGCTCAGTGGGACTTCAGCTCGTGACCACGTGCACAGAAAGCGAGCGTTCTAAACAAGCAACCAATCGGAGTCTTCTGAAATTCCTCGTACCCAACACTGATCCACTGTACTCTACAGTCTACTTGCCAATTCATTCATAATTTCGTCAATCTGTAGAATGATAAGAAATAAAATTAGCTGAAATAATGGTACCCATATACTTCTGATAGACTCATAAATTTGATCATTGTTAAATATTGATGAATACCTTCCATGTCCTTCTTTTAACCTTGACGCTTTTCAAATCAAGTCGAACTTGCATTTACGCTTGAGTAAACGTAGCAGGACCATTCCACGTGTGCGTGGTTCAAACTATCGTCATTTTATGAACGCAATGTACTTACCATGATTATGGTCTGTCAAGTTGTTTCTTTTTCCATTACACTAACGTTTCAGTTCGTCCTCAAATCTTCGTACGAATTTGAATTTATTTAGACCTTGTCACATCTTTGGCTCAGGCCGGAAGGGAGGATATCAGCCAGGACCCTTTTAAGGTATCATCCCGACATTCGTCTGAATTGAATTTTATTTATGGCCTTTAGACATCTAAGATTCAGGTCGATCCCCGGCATTCATCTGATAAAACACTGCAAAACATCAGTCAGAATGGAAATCTTCGTATGAATTTTAAATAAAGAAATGATTACGTGTTCTGCCCGAAGCTAGGTAATGACCCGAAGCTCTATGGACAAGGTGAACAGATTATGGCTTGCCATTGTTTTACTTACTTACACCATATTTAAAAATAAACTGCTGAAGTAAACCAAATTGTCAGTGGTATGGTGGTATGATGGCCTACCCAAAATCCACAAACCAGATGTTTCACTCAGACCAATTATTTCTAGTAGAGAGAAAAAGCCCGCCTATCAGTCAACGAAATACATTTCCAGTATTTTAGGTACACGAGAACGAGAACATATATTCTAAAAACAGTTCAGAGGTTAAGAAACAAATCTATGGTCTGGTCAAATATTACAACATTTTGTAAAACAGCTGAAATGGGCAAAATTGCCAAATACGCACTAAGTATATACGACGGCAATTCAAGAATGTGAGCCAAATGCAACCACAAACTCATAATCTGTCCTGTTTTTGATCCCAGTTTGACCTTTGAACATCCCGTCACTCACTAGACGTACTCAGCCTGAGAAAAAGTTGCCTTAAGGCCTTAAAATTCGAATTCAACAAGGCATACTCTTTACAACATTCCGGCAATTTCATTTCTTCCCAACCTCATTTACCTCTTACTCTGTAACCTGTGTTTCGCCTTCTACGTTGGAGAAACCCAATCACCTCTAACCATCTCCATCAACAACCACCGCTACGCCTCCAAATCACAACTTCCTTATCTCCCTATACCTGAACACATCACGGCCGCACCATTACCGAAACCTTCCGTGTCGGCATCCTGTAAATTTAGAATCCTTATTCACCTGCCACAGTTAAGAAGAGATGGGAGCAGATATACACCTGAACTCGGCCTTAAACTGTATGTAATTCCCTGCTTCCCCAGAATATCTTCATCTCCGGTGCTTCCTTCTTACCTGCTCTCCTCCCTTCCGCCAATATTATTATTTATATTCATTACGTCTAGGATATCTACATCATTTTCTTCTGAGTCTTCATTTCCTAGTTCTTCTTCGGAGTAGTACAATTCTCTGTAGAAATTTTCAAATATTTTTATAATTTCTTCCTTATTCTGTGTTATGGTCCGGTCTGGTCTGCAATCTTAACTGTAATTATTTGCTTTGTCCCTATCATGAGCTGCTGTTTGGTTTTCTTCAGGCTCTTGTTTTCCTCGATTGTATATCTTACAAGATTTTCGTTATATCTTCGTACATCCTCTCTTATTTTCTTCCTTACGGTTTTATTTAGTTCTATATATTCAATCCTCTTTATGTAATTTTTCTCTTCTTTCATTTCCCTTCTTTTCTTCATCAAGAGTTTAGTTTTTTCTGAGATTTTGCTCTGTTGTTTCTTGCTGGTGCCTGCTATTTTCTTGGCTGTCTTTCTTATTATTTCGGTCAGTATTTTATTTCTGCTATTGATGTCTTCTTCATCCTCTAACTCTCCCAAGACGCTAAATCGGTTGCTTAGTTCTATCTCGAATGTCTTTCTGTTTTTCCCTAGATTTTTCAGGTCTAAAAGTTGCGGTTTCCCTCTGATAAGCAGTCGATATATATATGGAAATCTCAGAAATGTAAATAAAGAGAATTTACATGCAGTGCCACTCTCATTCCATGGGAGCTGGTAACATATAATAGGTTGGTAGATAATGTAGATACGTACTCTCAAATGTAGATATCGGTATAGGAATGGTAAGAAGAGTAAGTAAGTGCCGAAAGTGGAGTAATAATACCTTTGGAAGTATGGAGAATGATTCAAGTCGGGAGGTAATGGAGGCCAGAATACAAACGACTACAATAAAACTAATTATAATAATAATACACCAAACACTAACACAATCACACATCCACATAAAGGTGCAACAGTCCTAACACGAATAGAAACAACACTAATAACACGAATAATCACAACCACTCTAATTATCCATACAATAAAAATTACAATAATCAAAGAAATAATAATAATAGGAAAGTTCCTTATCAGTGCTGCCTGCATACATATTATGGATATTCTAACATGTTTCTTCAACTAGAATATTTGACGTAGCCGTCTGACAACAGATTTCCTGGTGCCCCATTGAGTCCTAATCCCAAAACTAGTTCAGGATGTGACCACGGTGGGCCAGGACAAACATAAACAAAGATAATGTGAGCAATCTCAGGGTTTTTGATTGCCTTGAAGAAAAGAACGAGGAATTATTAAGGTACTGAAATGTAAGATTGTTCCTGCTTTCTCGTCCTCACTTTTTCCTTTAGTCATGGGAACCATGATGATGTGTTTAAGTGAAAGAAAACTAATCCAATTAGCATTATCTTATTTTTCTTTGGGGGGAAGGGGGAAAATATGTAATGACTCAATCACCAACGTCACTGCATATCTTTCGATCCTTCCTTTACGTTTGGAGTATTCAGTTATTTTTTTCTTTCTTTCTCTTCGTTCTCTTTAATTAAGTTTACCTCCGCTCAGGAAATCATCTATTTCCTGTCTAGAGTGTTTCTTCTTTTTCGGAAAGTTCCAAGACGAAGATTTTTTTTGTTCATCTTCGATTTGTTCAAATGTTTGATTCGCGCACATTAGAGAGAAGCGGCTAATCTGTGCCTTTCATTGTTGTTTTGGAGGGCGATCTACAGAAGGGTGTTCTTCTTTTTTATTCTTTTCATTGCTTTCGTTATTTACGTTTTATTTCAAACTTTGACTTTCCTTCCCATTTCCTATTGAGTTAAAATCTTCGTTCGACGTCTGGTTGTGTTAGAATCTTTGCCGTCTGCCGTGGCTTGGACACGCCCCCTTCTTCGCTTGACGTAATTTGCTCCCTGGCTGGCCAGGAAGCTACGTCACGTTATGAACTTGTTATTCATGTCGAAGATGGCCTGATACGTCAGCGAATTCGACTGCTGAAATATTGAAGAATTGCATAAGAAATAATCGCAGTACATAAAATTCTACACTGCGACAACAAAGTTAACAATTGATTTGACAAGTAAGACCATAGTAAGGCCATTAAGTAACTATCACCACAAGACGTGAAAAGAAGATAATGTGGTGAATTTCTATTACGGGATTGCTGAAGCAGAGTTAATTTTTGCCTGCAGAAATACTGAAAAGTGATAGGTGATATAAAGTGTGTGTGCGGAATTATTTATTCTCTTCGTTTGTGTGATGTGCTGCGTTTTTTGTTAATGAACTTAAATCTTCGATTCTCTTTATTAATCTAATTTATTGTGTGAGCGACCATCTTGGGGAGCGTGTATGTGATCAATATTTATTTTCTCCCACGATGAGTGTGTCAGAATCGGTTTGTGTAGTGCTCTTCGCCGTCATGATTGTCTAAGTGATTTTGCGTGGATCATTTATTCCTATGAGGTAAGCATGTGGTAGGAAATTTGCTTAATTTATCTCGTTCATAGATCTGTGTTGCAAAAAATTTTGACGAAATTAAATTCTGGAATCTATGTTTTGGTTTAGAAAGTTCTGCATTCCGTTTCCCTCTTCCTTCAGTGATTTAGATATATACTTTTTTTAAATCTTATCATGCCTTTTTAGTTACCGAATTTTCTGCATTTAATTTTCGTGTCCAAGTTAGACCTTTTGATTTACTGAAACGTTTATAGTTGGCTATAGCTGACAGTTCGGCTATTCTCGCTCTTCTTCGTTTTTCCTTTGCCATTTCTATACGAAAGAAAGCTAAATTATCCAAACCTAATGTATTTGTGATTAAAGTTTAAAAAGTCTGTTTTCTACAAATTTTCCTGTTCTATTTGTCTCGACATACAATCAGATATTATGAAATTAACTTGTGAGCTCGGTACAAATTGTGTTTATTGTGCACTGATAATTCCTTGCACTAAGTTACCTCAAACAGGCTTGTGGTTAGGTTGAATGATTTCTGTATTTTGGAAATGATCTATTTAGGCAATCAGTTTGAAACTTCAGAAATATGTTAACAATTTATTTAATATTGCTGCAAAATATGTATTGGGTTCTTAAGATTGTAATGAAGTTTGGTTCTGCTCATGGAAATTACGTATTGAAATTTTCTCTGTGTAAATAGAAATACTATAAATTCTAAATGCTGTAAACCCAGAATTGGGCTGCATTTTGACATTGAACGTTCAATGCATTATTTTATTAGTTTCGAAAATTATAAATTTGGTAAAAAAGATGCACTTTACTGGGTCTCTCGATACCAAATGTTATTTGGAAAAGTTATATTTTTCTTTCTCCGTAATTCCAACTATAAATGTTTATGAGTATAAATTTTGTTGAATTTTCTGGTACGTTTTCCTACATAAAAAAAATGTTTTATCCAGTATTTGAGGAGTAAAGTTTTATTTGAAATGCAGTTAGTACAACGAAGAGTTATTTAATGTCTGCTAATTTGTGCTATTGTGTTGAAAAGGTACTCGACCTTTCTCGCTGATAGTCCACTTTTTCTGGTCCATCTGAAGCCTGTTTCGAAATAAATTTATGATATTTCGTACTTACGAATAGCATAACTCGAAAAAATATAGTCAATTGCTAGAATGTTCTGCCAAAATTCTTGCGTCATGCGTTAACTCGCACTGGGCTGTTAGATCCTTGTACAATCTTAGTGGCTAACGTTCGAGGGTTCGACCATCGGGTCCTTGGGTAGGCGTTTGATGTATGTGAGGATCAGACTTGGGCTGAACGAGGTTTGTTGCTGGATACAAGAATTATGTTGCAGTTAAGCGTTTGGAGGGTGCACAGACACTCTGCCTCGGGACTATTTCTACAGTGCCGATGTACGTAATTCCAGTTACTGCCCAGGGACGGGATAGATTCCGCCTCGTGAATATTAGTTCGTTCCTTGCGTTTTCTGAATGTGAGTGTAATGCACCAAAACGAGGCGCAGTTATACCCAGCACACATAATCTAACTCAGACTATCTCGACTGGGTCATGCTAAATTGTAACATGCCTCCTGGAAAAAGCTAATATACAGCAATGAAACGTCAGATGCTGATCTAGCAGAAAAAGGTCAAGCACAAACTGGTAACTCAGGGGCACGTTGGTTGTCTTAAGCCCAACGGGTCATACAGACAACCGGACACAAAACAAGGTCCTAATCAATACAAAATTAAATCATATTATGCTCAGATGCCGCAGGATAACACATCTAGACATGCTACAAAAGGAGGGGAACGCATATCTGAAGTCTACTGCTTCACTTTGGCTAACCCGCCCCCAAAAAAGAGGGGGGTGGATGTTGCTAAAACCAAACTTACATGCAGGAAAACAGGAATTAAGCATCTCAAGGACAAACCGAAGGATGATTGAAGTGTAAGGAAAGAAAAGCTAAGTGGGTTAAGAAGCTAGTCTTTACGCAAAAATGAGCTATAACAGTCATGCAAAACAATTTACATGCTTAGATCAATAAATACGCCAGAAAGGAAAGCACACGCTCGAAGAAAAACTATTAGTGAAACAAACTGGCGGACCAGTGTTCAATACTCTTTTGAAATTGTATCTATATTTATCCTATTTCGGAGCTACAGTGGTCACCAAGCCCTGCTTGCCTCTGGGAAACGACCGCCCGTCGTCTGACAGAAACTACCATTCATAGCATTTAACCTGTAATCTCATTCTTTACCATCTCGCCTATATGAGTTCAATAGCATTAATAGTCCGCAACAAACCACCTTACCTGTGTGCACTGACGAAGTATACTCTCAAAGAAAAAGAATGCATATATCTCGCAGCGCTAGGGAATCGGAATTTGCTTCGAGTCTCAATGGAATCGTAATATTTTCATGAGAGCCACTCGACAATGATTAGGGAACCGAAATCCTAATAATAACTATAATAACCATAATAATAATAATTCTAACAATACGAATAATACAAACAAAACTTATCCTAACAACATAAATAACATTTATCCAAACAACAAACAATTCTCGTCCAAACAATACTAATAATACAAACACTTACCCTAATAGTTATCGGGGGAATTTCAACAAACGTGGGTAGGGGTTCTTATCAAAATTGTCGTCACACCTGTGGGATGTGTCCACATTTTCAGTTTGTTGGCGGGTCTGCCTCAATGCCAGTGCCGGATCCGAATTGTCCAAAGGGTGCGGCGTCGGCCTTTAACTCTGTAGATCCTTCTGGGGTGGTGCTACCTGGACCGAGTGTCCCTGGAGCTTTTTAGGTGGGTGAGTCGTCTGGGGATCGCGTGATTGAATTGAGTCGGCCTCTTGATGACAGTATATCTGCTATTTCTGTTTAATGTTTCCTTTATTCTTGAAGATGATGATTGGGAAGATGAGACAACATTTGGGGCTAGTGAAATCGGTCGTTCACCCAAAGTTGTTGGTAGGATAGCTCGTTTCAACGTGGACTGTATGGTTCATCCTGGGCGTGAAGTGAACTTGTTGAGCTCAGAACTCTGGAGTAAAATTCTAGTCTAATTTCCGAGGGCCAAGCTTAAAGCTAGCTACCGGGATTCGTTTATTAGGCTTAGTGGGATCAGAGTGTCACCGGGTCAAAGGTTCTCAAACTATATTCTTGAATATTCGAGGAACTATTTATGAGTTGAGAATTTTTGTCGCCGATGGTCTTAAAGTTAGTTTGTTACTTGGCATGGCTTTCATACGAGACCATAAATGCCAACTGGCCCAGATGGTGGTTGCCCCAGAATTGACCGTAGGCATGTGTTTCATTAATCACGTCTCTATTTCTAAGGATTATATTATTCCTGAATCTGAGATTCTTTCTTTCGTTCCTTCTCGCTCTGATCTACCTTCTGAAGTGCGAGATCGTTTGTTATATCTTTTCTGAACGGCCTCGTCCGACTAATGTCGAGCCAATACGAATACATTTGGTCGACGATGAACTGGTAGTAGCGAAATCCTATCCAATTCCCTATGCTTTAAGAGAGCCTTTCCGAGTTTTGCTGGAATTATTGTTGAGCAATTATCTCCTTACCATAATCCTGTCCATGTTGTTTTAAAAACAGATTAGAGCTCTATCAGACCTGTCCTTGATATGCGTTTTATCAATAAGAATTGCTCCTGGCGTGCAAGCAGAGCCTATTAAGGAGATTTTGCATCGACTGTCTAGGGCTGTAGTGTTCTCCATTCAAGATTTGAAGGATGGGTACTACTCCTTGCCACTTCACCCCGACAGTTATGCTTGCAAGGCCTTCAAATTTGAAGGAAATCAGTTGTTTTCGCTTTTTGCCTATGGGGCTTAAGACGAGTTGTGCTCTCTTCCAGGCGGGTATGAACAAGTTGTTCCATGTTTCTACTAAAGATTTTGTAGCCGTCTATCTCGACGATGTACTAACGTACTCTGCGTCGATCGAAGTGCACTTTCAACATCTTTCTCTTGTGTTGGATACGTTTGCCAAAGCGAATGTTTCGGTCAACTTCAGAAAATCATTTTTTTTTTCTTTTGTAGATAACCCTTTTTGAGGCACAATGTGTCTGGTGGGGAGATAAAAGTTCAACCAAGGCTGAATGAACCAATCAACGCTTTCCTCTGCCGAAAACGAGCGCCAACTTCGTCGGTTTCTCGGTCTAGCGAATTGGCGTTGTAACCATAGAGCAAGATTTTCTTATTTAGTTGAACCGTTGGTTGCCCTTTTCGAAATGCTAAATTTCATTTTGAACCTTTAAAGCTAGAAGCCTTCGAAAAGGCGAAGGAAGCTTTGATCTTACTCTTGGAATGGATTTTAAAGTTTTTAATTTAGATTGAACGTTCTATGGCATTTCGTAATCTATGACTGATGAATGGATAAGATCTTACGTTCTAAATATTTCTTATTCTATGGATTGACGTCACGACATATAATCTTTCAGTATTTTTATGAGACTACTTGTATATTCGAAGGATTGAATTAAATAAGTAAAATCGACGATCAGCTGTTTTAGAAAAATGGTGTAGAATTGAAGATTTCTATTGTTGTGCGTAATTTCGAAAGTTATGTTTAATATTGAATTTAAATCATGAGAATGGAAATTATGTTGGTGTTCTACATTGTACGGTAGGATTGCTAAGATTTATACAAATATCTACAGAAAGGTAAAGAAGCAAGTGCTATTCTTAGGAACTTCTATTTAGTGCATGCATAATGGATAGCCTTTATTAACAATGTAAATAAAGTTATTTTTTTCGATTGTGTGCTATGAAGAATTTACTAATGTGACTTGAAGAGTAATACTTACTTAGGCTTGTGCATGTCGAAAATGTTTATGTAATGGTTTAGAACTATCCTTAACGCAGCCTAATCTTTCATGTAAACTACTAAAGGAAGCTAAACTTGGGAATTAACTATTATCTGCATGGGAACTAACGTAATTGAAGTACGTTCTGAATGGGTTTCTGTATTAACAGCTGGATGTCTTCTTAATGGTAGCCTTTGTATAGAAATGCATGTTATGGTGTGTATAGTAATGTTGTTATGATTGATATATGGAAACATTGCACTGATTTGTGTACTGAGTAATTAAATGTCATTTCCTACTGAAAGTTATTTCAAGTTGTCCGGGTTAGCTAATCTTACGATACTTTTATTATCTTTCTATTTCGGCCACTTACGTTCATTAGCAGTTCTCCAGATTAGCTACTTAGCTTCAAAAATATAGGGGACACTTACCACCAGCTCTAATTCAACCAGACCTTAATTCGGAATTTCATATTTTCTCGGACGCTTGTAAGATCTCTTTGGCTGGGTATCCCGGACAGGAAAAGGATGGTGATATTGGGGTTATCGCGTCTGCTAGCCGACGCATATAGTCTTGAGTTCTCACTGTCGATGTTCCAATTCGAGCTACTGGCAATTGTCTTTCTGTGCGGACATTTTGCAGACTACCTTTTAGGTAGGGTAGCTACTGTGCATACCAACAGCAAGTCAATCACAGAGCTCCGAACAATAAGGAACCTTGACAGTCGAACGACTCAGCTTTTGCTGAAGCTGCAGGATTTTAATTTGAAGTTTATCCACCTCTCAGAAGCCGAGAACTTCGTTACGTACACTCTGACTCGCTTTCCTTCTGAAGGGTCTGTCTCGGGAGAGCAACAGTTAGAAGTTTGTGCAGATGTTTAGGCAAGCTCAGTCTGAGGATGATTATTGTCAATCTGTGAAAGCTAAATTGAACGCAAGTAACAACAACTACTGTCAGCACCTGGGTCTCCTTTATGTTCGAGATTATGTTGACCAGGGTACTTGGAGATTGCTCGTGTCTAAGTCTTTGATTAAGAGAGTTGTTCGGGAAGTCCATGATGATGGTCATTTCGGAGGTTTGAAATGTTACCTGTTCTGTAGAAAGGGTTTCGCTTGGAAAGTTATAAAGAGGGACTTTGCTCGTTTTGTTTAGGACTGTTTGTTATGTGCTAAGAGCCGGCCGGGTGGTCGAGCGGTCTGCGGCGGTAGACTATCGACTCAACGGTCCCGGGTTCGAGTCCCGGCAGGGGCATGGGTGTGGATTTTAACACTTAACAGCTAAAAGGCAAATCGTGATGGGCCGAAGTCCAAAGTTACTAAACTGGCCCATATAAAAATAAAGTTTTTATGTGCTAAGTCTAAGGCAGCTACTCGAGTGCTTGTCCGTGAATCCTGCCATGTTACCTTTACTCATCCGCATGAGAAACTTTCTATCGATTTAGTGATACGTCTTCCTAGCAGTTTCTCTTATATCCTCTTTGAACGGATAATACTAAAGAAATTCTTGCTGTTTTCAATAAGAGATACTTACATCATTACCCTTTGCCTCAAGTAATTCTTTCAGACCAAGGGTCTCCATTTACTTTAAGGTTATTTAAAGACTTTTGTGTTTCTCATAAGATTTTCATATCACCACCAGCCCTTATAATTTTAAGGGATCACCGGTCGAGAGGTATCATCGTGAATTAAACCGTATTCTTAGAATGTACTGTCATCAAGACCAGAAGGCGTGGAGTACGAGGTTGGTTGAAATTCAATCCCTCCCCAATAACTCAACGTCATTAGTGATAGAGTATGCTCCTTGGGAGCTTTTCCTGAACTACTCTGCTTCACATGCTTTCAAGAGGAGTGTAGGCCTGCTTAATGACTTAGAGTCTGCCAATTATAGTAAGAGACACCAGTTGGTTCTTCTGAGTACCCAAAAAAGTCACAAAAGGAATACTGTTCAACCTTCAGCGGGTGCGGTTGAACTGAAAGTAGGAGACTTGGTTCCTCTGAAGGCTAGAGAGCACAGTTCTGCTCTAGACCGTATAATTAAAATGTATTTTTTGAAGCAGCATGGACCTTTCAAGGTAGTGTTTTTTTGTCTCATAAGTATCAGTGCTGTATCTGGGTTCTTGTTAATAAATAAATAATTGCGTTCGTTTAGAGATGTTGACTGAACTGTCTGCTGGAAACCTATAATCAGCAATCTGAAGGCCTTCAATTGCTCCGAAGAGAGGAGTTGATGAAAAATCAATAAGGTTCTTTCCTTCTCTTTCGCCTTTTGAGTCTGAAGGCTAGTTCAGAAAAATAATAAATCCCAGTTTTATATTTTTTTATTTGTTCGGAGGGGTATAATGAAACGCTGGCTGCATTAGTTCGCCAGGCCTTTCATTCACTCCAGCTTTCCTCTATTTTTATTTAATATCTTTTGTCGACTGTCGTTTGTTTTCTTTCCTTTCGCGCATGAATACTTTGCTTTCTCTTGGATGATGTTTCTGTCTTTCTTAGTGCATATGTCCCGATGAAAGAGAGAGACCCAAATAGATAACAGATCATCCATTCATCTATCGTGTTATTTTAGCCTTAGAACGCGAAAGTATTATTCACTGTTTTCTCCCTTATCTGTCCTTTTCTTGTTTTAATTAAAGAAACTTTTTATTTCCGTTTCTTTTTATGCTGTTGTCTGCTAATTTATCTTCAGACCAAGTACAGCAGTTACCTATTTTTCTCGTGTCGTTGAGTTGTAGATTCTCTTTCCTCCCATATTTGGTTGTAATTTTGTCCCATAGAGGAGAGTGCTAGATCGGAAGCCATGACTGCTACGTAAAGATGTATAAGTAAAGAGGGCTGTGTATAAATTTTGAATTGCTCAAAAGTCCATTGCATCTAGTTAATCAGCTCACCTGATCCATATATGAGAGAGTAGCTGAAATCTTCATCCGTGACCACCCTTTAAAGCAGGCATGTGATTGTCTGGTCCAATTTTGGTGTGCAACTTCGAAATTCTGTGAAGATGACTCAACTACAAACTAATTCAATTCAGAACATTTTTCAATGGAAGTGAGAAAATTAGTTCTGGACAAGTTACTCATTCGCTTGCAAAATCTTACCAAAATTTTAAATATTAAATTCACGCATGTAAAAATCTTACACAATTTTGATCGTTATGAATTTCTTTGGCAACTAATTTATAATATCACAAAGATAGTGCTAAAGTGGGAGATGAACATAGTCTTTTCGGCCGGTCAATATGTAGTTTACACACTTCCCCGGTAAGCTTCTACTCCGTCGCTATGTTGGAATAAAGTTGGTTTAAAATAGTGCGCTAATTATTTTGAACGAAATTAAGCAACCTGAATTTTGGTACCGAATTAGAAAACGTCTGATTTTATTGATGTTCAATTCATTGCGCTGCAGCTACCTGCGCGTTAAATTTGATGTATTTTCTAGTTACGCTTGCGGTCGGGAACTTCAGTTCTTCCCGCCCCCTTTTTCCGTTTTTCTCGTAATCTGTCATGCACTTGACATTGTCGGTTCCAAACCTTACAGTGGAAATTATTAAAAATACAATTTTGTTATGGTTTTGTGACACTAATGCCTACTGCTTATGTGTTGTATAATTTAGTTCTCACTTGTGAAAGTTCTCGTTGACTGCAGTAGTGCAAGGTAAATTTTAATTTCAAAGAATACTTGTACTCAGCTTATGAACGTTATGATTGAGTGCCTACGAGCACATAGATGTAATTTTGGCTTTCAGTAATTAGAAATTCATTCAATATTTCTCAACAATATTTTGGACTTTTGAAACCACTCAACTGTTACCTAACATTTCGGCTTTTGTTGCTAGAAATCAAGTTGTGTTTTACAAACAGACCCTGTATGTTAAAGTTCGTTGATATTTACCGAGCAGAGAAATCAGGTTCATTTTTTTTCTCTCTCTCGCTCTCTGTTTCATCAGTGCACAAGATCCAAATCTATATAACCTAATCTGTCAGCGGTATGCCAAAATAGATTATTTTGTTTCAAATTTTGATTCGCTCATATGAGAAAATTCGGTTCCGCACTATTCAGCATTTAAAACTTATAATTTTGATTTATTTGGAAAATGAATAAACAGTGAATTCCATTCATTTGTAGTTGTGGATAATTTATCCTCAAATACTCCTTAGTTCATAAGGCGTAAATACAGTGTTTTCTAGAGTGATCTGCGGTGACCTGTATGAGGTCTGAAATTTTATATTAAGGTGCTCTCACACTAAAATCTGAAATTAATGTTAATTGAACTTGCTTAACGTTAGTTACCAATGTGTGTAAAGGATTTTTTAAAAATTTATTTCACTCAAAATTCGGGTTAATTTCATTCAGATGCGATACTGTTTGAACTTTGAAACCTCAGCGAAACTGCCCATGTACCTTCACAGCTACTTGGGTTGAGAATGTCAGGTTTTCGTTGCTGGATGAACGAGGTAAAGTTGTAGGCTCCTGGTGTAGAATTGCAGTAGTGGTTTTGTGAAGTGTAAAAAGTGCCTCAGAATGGAACTTTTAATTTCGCGTAGAGTCATTGATAGGTTTCCGACCCGCGTTGCCACAGTAGGTGGCTCGGGCCCCACCTGGTAGTCAGTTACCGTTCTTTTTGATATGTGTAGATAGGGGAAAAGTGAGTTAAGCGAATGAGAAGAGGATGGTTGAGTGTGAGGATAGAAAGAATGAGCTTTTGTTTTGTTAGCCACTGAAACCGAGGTAGTTCTGAAGGGGAATGATCGCTGAAGTTCCGGGTTTTAATGTTCTTATTTCTTTCTGCGCTGCGATGAGGTGAATATGTGGGGGATGTGGAGGTAGCGCTTCACATATTCTCGATCTACGGTACGCAGTGAGACAGGGTGGTCAGTCCCACACTCGACCGCCTTTAGCTTCCCCAGGTGCCCAGGAATACCAAAGACGCTCTGGTACTCAATTTCATAGGAGTCTGAGCGCACCTCAGCGCGCCAGGCATGGGAACACTGCGGGAAAAATCCCCATCGTTGTGGCCGGGATTTGAACCTGGGCTGTCCGATTAGTAGTCAGACGTGCTACCCTTTAAGATTTATGTACTTGGTGTAAAGTGTGTACGAATCTACAATTTTGTATTAAGGTATTGGTCAAAAGATTTGATTTCATAATCAGAGTATAAATAATACATGTCAATAAAGATAGAAGTATTACAAGTAATTTACAGAGATTATTAGGTTGCAAGTAATGGAATAGAATTCAAGGAAGTATCTGTATATATCAGAAGTCAAAATGCCAAATAGAGTGAATCAGAACACAGCAATTCATAAACCGGAATCATGGTAATCTTACGTCATAGAAAAATGTTCGTTTCCATATCATCATTAAAGTTTTCCTACAATAACCAAGTGAGCAACAGAATTAAATATTTTTTTACATTAAAAGCAATGAACGTCACCTTTAAGACCCTCCTTGTGACTACTCCATTTAAGATTCAAAATGAAACGCACGACGTGTACTAAAGATGAGCCCAATTAGAAAATTATCTATAAGTAGATATCTGGTCCACCACCCTGTACTACGGTATAGCATAATGTTTTATTTTTCTCATCAATAAGGGAGTAGATGATAGTAAATAGCATCTCTTATGCAATCAGTAACGTTTACTATGGGTTAACTATTAGTAGTGACGTACCAATTTTTTTAGAAATTTACAGGATGAATTGAGATAATTGTGTGATGGTTGTGAGTAATTGGGAGGAAAATAGTAATATGGGTTACATTATTGGTTAATAATAATATTGCTGTAGTGTGTTTTTAAGATGTTTTAGGAAGCACTGCATGTTGTGGCGGAAGGAACTATTTTGCGTAGAGTTACAGTTGTTGTCATGTGGAAGGCGGTAAGACAGTGTTGAAATGGTGTGTCTTTGTGAAGATTATGACATTTCTTGCGTTATTGTTATTGAATCGTATAGAAATGACGAGGGAAAGTGCATTTTGAAGGTTATTTAGCAGAGTATTTATGTAAGGAAAGGAAAAGGCCCCGAAACAATTCTACACGACTTTCTAATGGAAATTGGGCGAGTTAACACGCCTGCGTGCTGCAGGTAAGTGTGAATATGTGTCAAAATATATTCTGTAAAGATACATGACTGCACTTAACTTTACATAGCCTCCAACTTCATTTGTTCAGCAATTTAAGATAATTTACGAAAAATGAAAATAAGGAATTATTATTTGAAAAAAAATGTGAACACATAAAAATATATTTTGTAATGATACATGACCGCACCTAACCTCCACGTTTGTATGGTCACTAACTTAAGATAATCTAAAAAAAAGTGCAAGAAAACAATTGCATAAACCGCTCGCCTTCCATGAACACGTAATGTGTGTGTTTTAAGTGATTTTGTTTTGGTTTTAGTGATTTTAAAACTGGTACGTCACTACCATAGTAATGCCTTTACTATTTCTAACGGAAACCTAATGCATTGGGTGGACATACTTGAATTTTTATTCGACCTTGTACTTACTTGAATGAACTCTCCTATTCCGTTTCTAGTCAATAAGTGCTCACACAAACACGAACACTACTTTAAAATATCACCAGGAAATATATTCATAGCTTTACTTGAAGGACATTTAAAATCATAACAGTAAAAAAAAATATCAAAACTGGGTCTACCGCCACGCTCTTTTCTGTTGACATACACGAAATGAGAAAAACATGGGAGTCTCGCGATAGAAATGTAGCAGGTACTACGTCAGCACAAGAAGTGAGCGCAATTTGTTGCATGATTTTAAATTATTACTATTTTTTTTTTGTGAGAAAATTTGATCGTATTCGGACGTTCTAAACAAATCATTTGAATAGTTCGTATACCATCCAACTATTTCAGTCCAACGTCTTGTTGAATATTTCTTAAATAAACAGGTAATCTGTGAACCCACACAGTCCAACTATTCTGTAGTTGAAATCTCATAGAATGTTATTTTCTCGGAAGATTTTGTATAGATTAAATCCAAAGTTTTGTTTGCTATGTGTGTGGGAGAACCAAGAAAGTTCTAATAAAGGATTTGCTTAGAGCTATTTCGTGCACAGCGACAGAGTGAAGCCAAAAAAAGATTAAGCATCCACCAAGGCGACGCACCTCATTGGTTGGCAAACAGCTACAGAGGCTGCTACTATCTTTGTAGCCGAAAACAATGTTGTTGTTTTTATTAGAGTAACTAGGCGGGACTAAGATATGATGTTTGGCTTCACGTTCTTGACGAAATCACATATCCTCTATTAGAACATTCTTGGAAAGAACAATGATTTAACTCGCCAGAAATTAGAACAAAATACACGTTTCAATTAATAATAAAGAACCGGCTTCAATGTAGCATGCGTCCGTCGGCTTAAGAGCGCTCTTCGCTCCACCCAGCCCCCATCGTTTCTTTTCTCGCGGAATCCAATATTGTGCATTTGTCGTCCATCTTCCATCTGTTCGTCTAGCTATGTGACCGGCCCATATCCACTTCATCTTCTTCGTACTCTTGACTACATTCTCTACCTTTGTTCGTGCGTGAATCCATTAATTTGTCTTCTTGTCCCTCCTAGTTATTCCTAGAATGCATCTCTCCATTGCTTTTTCTGTTACTCGTAATCTTTGAGTTGTTTGCATATTCAATGTCCAAGTTTCACAGCCGTACATCATTACAGGTAAGACACATTGATTATGAACTTTACACTTCAGGCATATTGGAAGGGCTGCTGTTCCTGAAGGCTTGCGTTGCTTGCTTGGCTAACGAACTTGGTGAATAACCAATTTAAACTCGCATTACGGCTGGTTTCTTTGAAAGCTTGCGTTACTTGCTTGCGTGCGATTTGGGTGAATAGCCATTTGAAACACGTGATGCACTTACCTTACAACAAAACACTTGTTTCAGTTGGGTACTAACCCAAATCGCACGCAAAGCAAGCAACGCAAGATTACATGAAAATCAGCCCTCAAACGTAGAAGATATAACACGTAACCCTAATCGCATGCAAAACAAGCAAAGCCAGCTTTCATGAAATTCAGCTTTCAGTATTTATTTCCTTCCATATGACATAGAATGTTTTACTTATTCGAACGTACGTTGCGATGTAGAACATGCCATGAGTAAAAGTAAGAACATTATTACATGACCAAATTTACATAAGCATTTTTCTATAATTTAAAAAAATAAAGTAAAAATTGCATGACTGAAAGTATAAAGAATTTTCTATAATTTTAAAATGCTGGGAAGAATAAAAATCAAAGCATAATATACATTAATTAAGAAAGGAAACTAATAAACGATATAACTAAAATTTACTATTTAAATATTCCTCACATATATAATACATTCCATCTCATAAGCGTTTTTAACTAGTCTCATGAATGTCCCACATTTCCTCAATAGGAATTGTAGGAGGAAATACTCTTATACAAGTAGGATTTAGCAAAGAGTGAAATTATATGTTGTGGCATTTGAATGTTTTCTCTACGTCTTGTTGAATGTTCATACAAATCTAATTGTTTATTGATTTAAATTACCCCTAATAAGACATACAACTTTATCTCGATAGCCTGGAGAGCCTTATAAAGTTGCCGTCTTTTGACTCATTTGAAATTTCAATACAAGAACAAGAATATTAATATGATAATAACAGTTTGTTACAGTAATAGTTTGGAGTTTAGATTACAAATAATATTCTGAAATAGAGAGAAAAACATTAAGATTTTGAAGTAATAAAGAAGCTTTAGTTATCAAATATAAAATACCAATAAATGAGATAGATTAAAGTATTTCTATTATGGAAACGGATCCATATTAAAACACAAATGCTAAAACTGGTATATGTAACATTAAAGTTTGTTATTTCTAAGTTCTGTTTGTATTGAATAAATAACTGTTACGTTAAGAATTTAAAAAAAAATATTTGGATGAAATTTTCTACCAGAGAGATTTATAGAAATAAATGTACCACACGTACAGTATGTGACAAATATTTTAGTTATGTCTAATTTTGTTACAGGAAATAGTCACATGCAAAGAAAATGAATCTACCATTTTCCGAACACCATGCGAATTTTTTTTTTTTTAAATATTACTCTTGACTGATTAAAACAATCAATTCACATGATCATATGTATGAATTACAGCTTTACCATACATCAAAGCAAAAAGAAGAGTGAAGTGTGTTCTCTGTAGGCGCTACTTTCAAACAACAGCATATTCGAATCTTATGAACTGTAAGCACAGTGCTATTTCAAATAAGCCCTGTAATCATGTTATTCCAATAATCCTAATAAAGCATAACTTAATAGATAAAAAATAACTTTACTGTATCTAAGGCATACTATGTAGTATGTACACTTTTATATCTCCTTTATGTCCTTCTGTGGACGTCAACACAAGTAAAAGACTATCAAGAGGAAGAAAGCATGGGGATGAAAATTCGCAAATATTTTTTTTTTTTTTGTATTTGCCTGTCCTCGAATCAATCTGCTTATGTTTTGTGTTTCCACGTGCTATTGCGATAGGATTATTAAAATATTAGTGTTGAAAGACAACAGAAAATAGTTTGGCATTGATAACTTGACTACTTATATGACGACTTTTAGTTATATATTTAAACTAGAATATAACATGTTAAATAAAATTTATCAGAAGGAAACTAATTCTCATACGATTCCTTGTATTATTGAACATCATGAACAAGCGCATTAAATTAATATTATTGACATCATTCATGAAAATATCTTTGTCTCGATCGTGACGAGAATCTCGAGATGCAAGTCTCGGTCTCTGTACCATGGGTACAGTTTAGAGTGTCGGCTCTTCGCTCCCGACATATTTATTCAGCGTGGGAGCAGTAGATGAACCCCCCTTCCAGGAGAGGCCTTATCCAGTAGTGAATTGAATATTGCTCCATATGTACATGGAATTGTTAATAAGTTTAGTTCGAAATAAGTTCCTGCAGCTACTTCGAGTTAGATAGATTTTCAGTATTTTGATTACTTTTTTTAGTCTAAAGATCTCAATTATGTTACTAGATGATTCCCAAAAGACGACACTGTACTGGATGTCGGAGAAGAAAATGGCAGTATAATGAGAGAGAATACTAACTTTATCTAAAATAGATGCTAGTATACATATGATATAAATTTAAGATAAAAGCTTCATGCAACGCGCATTTTTTCCACCTAGATTTATTGTCTATATATAAACCAAACAATTTGGCTCTTTCAGAATTTTGGTTATTGGTAAGGTTTGCCAAAAGTAAATGAGGACGGGAAAATATATATGCTTTTAGTTTTTTTCAGTATTCAAGACCCAATTATTGTGATGGAACCATTTTTCTAATTAATAAGTCGTTATATTAATTTTCTTCTGTAATTCGCTGATACTTTTATCTTTAATTATGATATTTATATCATCTGCATACAAAATTACCTTCCCCTCTGAGATATGATTGGGCAGGTCTTTGATGTAATAAAAAAGGGGCCTACGACAGAATCCTGAGGTATTCCAATAGTTACAGTTTTTGGTTCAGAAGTAATTTTGTGGAAATGCATTGACTTATATTGATACGTCATTTCAACAATTTGTGATCTATTGTGAAGGTAAGATTTAAACAATTCGTTGGCTAAACCTCTTATCCCGTATTTATTGTTTTGACAGCAATACTGAATGATTATGGGGAAAGGCATGGAGTAGAGAAAGGCGTCTCTTTCTTTTCTAATTCACAAGACTCCTTGCGTCATAGACAAACCAATAAGCTTGCGTCCTTGAGTAGTATTTGCAGTGCTTTTGCTTGAAGGTCTTACGTCCCTCTCGGTCATAAGTGCATAATGACGAGGAGGTGACTTACATTTTGTCTTCCCGAAAGGGAGAACCTAGAACGATATATTTGTGATTGGAGGTATAAATTTCAATTAAGATAATCTCATAAATAACTGATTAACAAAATGAGTAATAACTTGAGATAACCTAAGAGCAAGTGAACTGTTAATAAGAGACAAAATGTAAGCTTAAAGCATTTTGACTTTGAAGAAAATAGTGTATTGAACGCATTAAAATGTAAAGAATAAACTTCCCCTAGCGGAAGATTTTGTATGTTAACTAAGTGTATATAAGGAGTAATTTCAGTGTAAACAGTCAGTCGTTGTTTTTTCAGTCTACTGTAAACACTTTTTAACAGCCTTAGTTGATCTTCAAATAGGAATACAAGAGAGGAGTAAAATATACGGTAATCATTTGAATTTGAATATGATTTACCCTTTAACCTAATCTTGTATGTCTTAGCTTTTAGAATAGTTCTGCAGTAAATCTTCATACAGGTGGACTGCCTTGCATGTTAGCTAGTATATAGGTTGCCCTAATCTCCTCGTACATATGTGGAACATAGTGAACTTCCCCACCTATGACTTCGAAGTTAATCCTGAGATGTCCAGAGGAAGAACTGATATAAGTGCCAAGAATTAGAACATACGGAGTTAGTCGGAGCAATAAAGGAATACATTTGGTTAATAAAGTGGATGTATGTGAGATACCTCACCTTAAATACTCATTTTAAGTTAAACGTACCAGTTACTCTCTACAGATTGACACAAATACGCTTCACAACTGGCCTCCGATCGTTGACTGGGAGGCGGGAGCTCGATTTCTGCCCAAGCCACTTCCTTTCCTTTTTTTCACAAAGATATTCTTTCTCTTCTTACTACTGGTGAACAAATGCTCCCTTTCGCTTATATTTGCGTTTGCAAGATTTTATACATATTTCACGATATCCAGTGCCAAGCAAGCGTGAATGAGCATAGGAATTAGTGGTTTTAGTAAAATTAGATGAATTTTCTTTATCATCGATGGAAAGGCCAATCATAATGTGTGGATTTCACCAATCTTTGTTAAGAAATAACGAATCTTGAAATAACTTTAACAACTTTGAAATGCATTACATTCGTTAAATAATATACAGCGAATGTCAACAAATGGATATTTCCGGTAGTATTTGTTTATTGCAATAAAAAATTATTCTGTTAAAGTAGACTACGGAAAACATTTTCTTTTCTTTCTGTGATGCATTTATCAAGAGTTATAAAGCCTTGCTTCGAAACAGTCTGTCTTACGCTTAATCGGGCGCCGCCATGTTATGACATAATCGGTCTGTCGACTGCTTGTCATTAACATACAGATGGTATTTGATTTGCTAGTATTGTTAATAAGAGATAGTAAAATGGATCGAAAGAAAGTATAAGTGGTCAATAGCGTTTCTGTATGCCTTAACACGTCATTTAGTTCGTTTCATTCATTTAAAATTGATTTCTACTTTTAATACTTCTTTAAGATATTTATATATTTTGGTAGCTTCAACACTAATGTATAGGAGCTCTTTTTTCATGATTAAATCATAAGATATCTTCTAATAATGCTCTTTAGAACTCTTGCATTTAGAAAGAATTACCTATTTTTTTCTGAAAGAAAAATGTGGGCCTTTACATCCGATAATCGCATACTTTCTTTAATGAACGTTAGTGAACATTATTCAAGAACTTAAAAGCATATAAATTAATAGTGCTTCGTTACTGCCATCTGTTAACAATTTAACGTACGTCGTGAATATACTGAATAGTTTTAATATTTCATTGTAAAAAATAATAATAAAAGTATGTAAGAAACAAAAATATAAATTGAAACTATTACGTCGAAGTTACTCTTGAGTTTCGTGAAGTAAAATAAAACACTATCTTTGATAGGATTCGAACAGCCTTAGGTGAAAGTACAAAAAGTTGCGTGCTCTAACTAATTGCACTAAACCGCCAAGACAGCAAAAGTGACACAAACCAGCGATAAGAAGAGCACTGCAAGTTAAGACTGGCTGCTGTCATTGTGTCAAGCAGTTTATGTTATTTTTGGTGTTTTAACTTATTGAAGTGTGTTCTGCAGATTTGTACATTAATTATTTCGTTAAGTGATGATGTGAATATTCATTCTCTTTTTTGTTTTTTCGTCTTCAAACTTCTCAATAAGGAACGTAACATAGGGAGAAGCATATAGCTACGGAAATAGTACAAATTGATTACGTCAAACCAATCAAAAGATGATTTTCATCGTATGACGTAGGAGATTGAATTCTCAGTATTTTATTTTAACATTCTACGTAACGGAAAACCGTAGCGCTGAAATTTCAAAAACTTTATATATTATTTAATCTAATGTATACAAACAAAGGTGAGGGCCAATCCAAGCGAAGCGATGCGATACTTCAAGCACGGAAATGTCCATTGTATTATGTTCAGTCCCTTCCTGTGCTGACGTTATTATCGATCGCGGTTCCTCTCGCGAGACATGCGTATTTTTCGCTGCTTCGCCAGCCCGTTTCGCATACTTGTACTTGTAAACTGTAAACAATAACTGTTCAACAACTGATCATTTTTATACAGGCTTTATTACTCATGTAAAGTTACAAATACATTTCCTGATGATTTGTAGAGTGCTGTTCGTGTACTTCAAAAGACATGAGCTATTAATTAGAAATGCAAGAGGAGAATTGATTGGGGGGATAGTAAGTACAAGGTTAAATAATTTTAAGTTTGTCCATCGAGACATCGAGTCCATCGGTGTTTGTTCATAAGCAATTGACATAGTGTTTGAGGTTTACTTTATCTTCTCCAAGCCTCTACTACTCTTTTGACCAATATCATATGCTCTACTGGCTCTACATCACTCGTTTTTTTTAAAAAAGATTATCCCTGTCACTTCCATACACACAACCTGGCAGGTAGGGACAGAAAACATGTTTCAGAAACCAAACTATAATAATAATGAATTCGTAACATACGCAATCCAGTTGATTCAGATCCAGATATGGTGGCACGCGGAGGAATACTTGTGGCGTTACACCGAGATTGTATATATTTTTGTTAGCTTTTTTTTTTTTTTTTTTGCCTTTTTCATTGTTTACAAGTTTAGCTCAGTGGGTTAGGTTAGAAAGGTCTTTTTTTATTTATACACATTTTTTACAGTTCACGATCAGTTATTCCTAATACTGACCCATGGCGAAAGCTCAGATAGTCCCGTCTATAAATCATATATATAGCGTTCACCCGTATGACACTGGTTCATGACTCCAACAGTTATTCTAATTCGCTTTTCAACACAAATCCGATTTTCTGTAAATTTTACTTCCTTTGGAGTAGATAAGGTAAACCTTACCCGAAATAGTTTTATTATGAAGGTGGTTTATTATTATAACAATTATTTGTAAGTCAGATTTACAGAAAGCGTTCCAAGTGAATATTTTCGCAGTTCCAATCACGAATGGTTATACGCCTCGTACTTGGGTGCCTGCACCATTTTTCGGGCACTTAAGGGGCCTGCGTACCTACGGTGTGAGTTTTCATATTATTAAAGATACTGGACAAATTACACGAAGCAACGAAATTTTGTAAAAGCGACCTCAATAATACATGTGAATATGTATGAAATATTGACATTGACATCTATCTGAGATATTGACATCGTTTATTTTAGCTGAGAAATTAGAATTCCCGAAATTCCGTAGATGTATGACGTCGTCATTTACGGGAATTCTAATTTCTCAGCTAAAATAAACAATGTCAACATCTCATATATTTCATTAGTATATTAGTTATACACATTCACATGTAATATTGGGGCCGCTTTCCAAAATTTTATTGTTACGTGTCATTTGTCCAGTATCTTAGTTATGACGTATGAGGTGTTACTTGATGTGGCAAACAAAATTTCCGTAGTCGTAGAAGTAATTTAGGTGATATCTTACGGTTTCGGACAAAGCATTTCTGGCATTCTCTACCATTTTGATCTCCAGTTTCCTTGTTATTTGGCAGCGTAATCCAGGCTGGACGACATGTGTTCCAATGTGTCTTGTCTTTTATTTTTCCTTTACTCCTAGTATCCCTGAAATACTTTCGTTTGGTTTTTCTTAGTCCAGTTACTAAAAATTTCTAGGAAGGTTACTGCAATTTCCTAGTTTTTTTTCCAGGAATGTTTCGGAAAATTTTGCAGTGTTGAAAGAGTATTTCTTTCCGAGTTATACTGATGGCAAGCAATCGATGCAGCTGCTGTGTCACACTGTAAAACATAGATCAGTTTCCATATATCTGTTGGGTATATCCAGTTAACCTCCTTACTATCTGAACTATAAAAGGACAATAATTAGAAGAAAATTATAACATACGGTACAGTTCAATGTCAATACGAAAGAAAAGATCGTTGACTGAGAAAGCATTTCTCAGGGTTTCATTCATTTTGAAAGTATCGATTTTTAGGGGGGGAGGAGGATTTGTCCTCTCGCTGCTTTGAAGAGGGATTTGTCCTATGAGCGTCCTTCGTCGGGGGGGGGGGGGGGGATTTTGTCCTATGAATGTACTGTCAAGGAGATTTTGTTCGGGAACCGGGGTCCAGTGGACCCCACATACACTTTCATGAGGCAAATCTCAACTAACTAACAATGAGCAATCTTGCAACTCGTATCAGAAAAGAGTCAAGGTTGCAGCTTCAGTTTACAGAGTAACTGAAAGAAGTACCGTTAGGTGGGGTGACATTGGGCAAATTTCAACAAAAGATTTTCAAATGTTCAGTACTTGTATCTTATCACAGTTACAGCATGATGGAAGATGCCAATATGAAGGAAATTGTGTTGCTTTTAATTCAATTTTTATCAAAATATGTGTTCAGTAATGAGGAAAAAACTTTGAAAACTCATTGCCATTAAAGTATTAATTTTAATTTGGGTATGAACCTTTAATTTTCCCCTCTCAAAATCAGTTATATTTCTTACCGCAACTTTGCCATTTATAACGATAAAATCACCATTCCAAAATACATATGTTGAGGAGACTTTGGTCTTTTCATATGGCATAGCCCAAATTCAGTCTCTCTGCTAAGTGCTGAGATATACAGGCAAAAAGCATAATGTCCAATGTCACCCCGATTGATTTTCAATATTTGAGAGAAAAAAAAATGCTCAAAGTCACCCCACCTGACGGTACACAAAACCTATAAAAATTAACACATAAATGGAAATTAACTGGACCCCAGTGTGTCATGGGAGGGTTAACTCGATTCATAGGACACTAGAAAATTATAGGGGCATTGCGAACGATAAATGTAAGTTGGTTTAGTTTGGTTTGGTTAGTGTAAGGTTACGTATTGTTATTTTAATTACAGGCGAAATTGGAGAGCAGAACATAGCTTTCTAGGTTGCTCGTTTGGACTTTATGGATAGGAAAGGCAATATGCCACATCCTAGACCTACTCTAATGTAACCTAATCTATAACGGCTCATAGTTAATGGAATTTTGGATTAAATAGTCATGCAATAGGAATAAACGTAACAATGGATTAATAGAACCTGTGGTTAATGAAGGTTTCTAGAAAATATTAATAATTGTGGTATGAGAGGAGTTGTCAGCATTCGGTACAAAGACACTTCAACCGTAGACTAAATAATAATATGAGACTTGTAATATCTCTTACCTATCTTCGTCTGCGCTACAATTAATGGATTTTTTTGCTTAAGAGCACGTGATTTTTAACTCTGCCGTCGGGTGGCTCGGGTGGCTACTACTGGAAAGTACCAGCGACTGAATTTAGCGACAGGGTTCAAAATCACGTGCTCCTTAGCGCAGACGAAAATAGGTTGGCGGTATAAGTCTGTCTTATTATTTAAGTCTATGCTTCATTGCATCGTGAATATCTAATCAGTACTAAGCATAACCACGAAAATTTAGTCAGGAGATCTGAAACATACGGCAGTTGTCGGTTGATGACGTGCAACGGAGGCAACAAGGTAAGGTCAACTTCTTTGTTACATAAGGAATGCAGCGAGTTACAGTCTTTATATCCACGGTCACTAATGGCGAATACATATTTATATGCACTACATTGAAATATACTGAGTGACCGTAGCTCAGTGGTTCAGAGTTGGCTTTGCATCCGGGAAGTCCTGGGTTCAATCGCAAGCCTCGACAATCTTGACTGAGGTTTTTCCAGGGGTTTCCCTCAGTTACACTAGGCAGATGCCGGGATGGAACCTTAAATTAGACCTGGCTACTCCTTCTCGCATCCTTTCTCTCCCATATTCCGGCCTGAGCCTTAGATACCTAAATGTCATATAAATTTAAACATTGAAATATACACATAGTATTGGTTAACTGTCCGCATAATTAAAAATGGTACGAAGAGAATTCAAATTGATGTGTTGGAATCTTTCACTACTGCAAACAGATTTTAGAAGAAGAAATACAGTTATATCGTAGTTATGATTACCTTCATGTTTTCACATAAATTAATTGGTTACATTTATTTATACACACAGACACACATACAAAGAGAGGGAGAACCCTCAATAAATGCGAATCATTTTGTTGTACATTACATCAACCGTACAATTTATGTATATGATCTTTAAGGGATCTATGGCTTAGGCCAATCAACCATTGACACTAGGTGATAATTTTTTTTTGTCAGATTACTTCATTTTACCAGACCCCTTTAATGCTTTCGTCCTCTTTCAATTTATCATTGGCCCTTTTCTTTGTAACGTAGGCAGATAAAGAGAAGTCGATTTCAGTTCATAAAGATCGATTTATGTGATCAGTTTTAGTTGGCAAGTTCTTTCGTTTCCTTTGCTTTCTTCATTTCAAGGACTCGCCGAAGTGCCTCAATTAGAGTAGGAAGAAACTGACTTCAGATTTAAAATAGCGATCTCTGCTTGATTTTTGTGGTCGTTTTTCATCTGATAACTCTACAAATGTAGGTTCTTTTAGCAAGATTATCTTCAAACCTTTTCTTTTCTGATATTCCTGTCTTAAATCTACTACTGTGAAATTTGGCAGATCACTTTCGAATTTTTACTATTTGTTTCAACTTCCGTTTCGTTAAAAAACAGTTCATTCAGAACATGTAATATTTGCTGCTACAACCTTTGTTTACGGTATTTTTTAGTTATATGCATTTCAGAACGATTGAACTGTTTGCAGCTTGGAACAACGCCTGTACTACTCCGTAATGGAACACCATCATTTAGTTTCAATGGTCAGGTCGAGAAAGAAATAATAAATGCCCTAAGTTTATGCTGTAAACTTATTTTGCTTGTTCATGATTCGTGTATATCTGCTCTAAACTTCCCCCTTCCTTTTTACTGATGCCCATTTATCAGTTCGTTAATCCGTTAGCTGAACGTTTGCTTCGTGTTCAGAAGGTCTTGGGTTCGATTTCAGCAACCCTGACTGAGGTTTTTTCATATATTTCCTCAGTTACACGAGATGAATGCCGATTGGTACCTTCAAAGCAGCTCCTGGCGTAATTTTTTCCTATGTCCTTTTCCCTATTACTTATCCCGGCCTGAACAAAACACCCCTACGGATGCCTTAACATATCTGTTCTTTTTCAACACCGTAGCCGCCATTGTGTCGCCCGATTAATGCACCTCACAACATTTCATGGGCATTTGTCTCATTCACTCCAGTTGTAGTGCTAAATTTTCCTACTAGCTTGTTCTCATTAAAGTGTCCGTCTGCGTGTACTACAAGTAGACTCTTGTTTTTCCATGTCCTATATCTGGTTATTTCCGCTCTTCAGCAACCTTTCCCATTATTTCAACGAAATAACCGTTCACAACTCTGCGGACTAAAATTGTCTTTAAACATGTACAACTGTAGAAAATCAAGGATTCAATTCACCACATCTGTCAATCAATTGTATTTTTGTAATTACTGTATATTCTGCTATATAGGACATGTTTCAGCAATTTCTGTTTTAAAAATTTCTTAGATATAGAAATCGTGTTATTAAACTTTGACTCCAAACTTTTTTTAATTCTCAGATATAGAGACCAAATTATTAAACTTCGATTTCAATTGTAAGTTGAGGAGAAGAACAAAAAAAAAAAAAATCGGAGTGTACTATTGACGTTGCAGCATTATAAAATGTATTTTCGTTCACCATTGAATGACTCCAACTTATCCGCAATCACGTAATTGACGATTTTACATGTATATCAAACTTGGATTCCAAATGCGTTAAAAAAAAAAGAAAATTGGAAAATGTATTTGTACTAACACTATTTATGCCTTTTCGAAACATTATGGAGCCATTCACATTGGCCACCCGGTGGATCCACCATGTGGCCGGAAAGAACAACTCGATGGCTCGTGTAAAGAAGTTCGCAACTTCAGATATAGATTCTGATGAGGAATAGGGTTGCGAGGTGTCCTGTATTATACAGGATTTCTCGTATTTTATGGTGAGAAATCCTGTCTCGATTTAACAGTATACAGGACGCTTCCACTTTCCCCGTATCTAAACATTTCGCTTCTGTCCTGTTTACAACTATGCATTTATCGATTCTGTGAAATCTAACGTTCTTAGCTGGCTGCGTTACATCCTTCCGTCAACATCACTAAAGTAATTTTATGACTTCAGAAGCAAGGGCTGCATGTTGGGCTCTGTTTTTTTTTAACACTTCGTAAAATTTGAAATTCGGGCCATTTTAGTAATTAATGGCTTCGTTATGTCTCAGTTCCATTAGATCCACAAACATCCATACCGCGGTCGGGATTCGAACCCAGAACCTTGGAGACATTGGGCTGAGGCCTAAGACCACACTGCTACCGTGGTTGGCGCTGTAATTTTAAGATGGAGAAAACGCAAAAGGTAGTCATTGGGTTCATCCATTTGTAAGACAGAGACTTTTAAATTGGTAGTTTTATAAACTCGTTTTTCTGCTGGTCATGGGTTTAATCCCAACGGCTGACTATCCTGCCTGAGATTTTTTCAGGTTTTTACCTCAGCCACACCGGCAAATGCCTGGATTTTATCTTCAACTTAGCCCCTGGCCGACGCCTTCCCACATCCTCCATCTCCTATCGCGGCCTGATGCTTGAGGGTCATAAAGCTCGTTGCTTCTTTGAATTTAAATGTATTGATGGCCTTTTGTCATCTTTATCTCAGACCGGAATGGGGAAGGTATCGGCTAGGATCGTAATTTAGGTACCATTCCAGGCATTCGCCTGGAAAAGCGAGGGGAAGCCTGGAAAACTTGTCAATATGGTCGGTCATGGAGTTCGAACCTGCGTGCCTACCGTTACAAATCCGAAGTCCTCGCCGTTACCGCCTGGACCACGGGGACTGAGTCTTTGGATCCTTGGGAGAAGAAAAACGTTCTTCAGTTATTTCAGGACAAGCATGAATAGGTGGATTTTATTACTTTATATTCGCTCTTGGTCATTAGCAGAACGTACCAGAACACTGCTTTCCGACTGGCTGTATACCACCACAAGACAGATTGGTTGTAACATTAGAAAACCAGGATATAACTGACTTAGGAGAAATATTTACTTCATGAAATAATATTGAGGGAATTTTACAATAAGACACAACTCTTAAGTTGTAACCGAAAATAGCAATTCTTCAACTTAGTAAACCACTTTCATAATTATATGTTTGAACACAAAATATTAATTTCTTATTTCAAAATATCACTACCACGTTTCTGCATTTGTCTATTTACTTTTTGGTCTTTTTACGTCACATATAAGCAATTCAACATTGAACGATTACATACATACTTTTGTTGCAAAACATACAGTAGTGGAAATTGGTATAAAGGCATGGCAACAATGTGAAAAAGAAGAAGCCAGGGGTGCTCAAGATGGTTATAGAAGATATATTGAGAAAGTAACATCGTATACTATACAAAATCAAAACATATGCTATTCTTGTTGGTCCCTGAAACATGTATTTTACAGACAAAGACAAATGAATCCATTTTCGGGTGGAAATGAGTATAAAGGCACCCACTCTTTGTCACAAACAGCACAGACCCAGTGGCAGGTAAGAATGGTAAAAAAGTGTTCAGTAGTCGATTGAACCTCCTTTGTTCTGAATAAGTTGGAATATGCGCCTCGCCATTGTGTGTGAGAGATCTATGAGTTGTTGTGGTGGAATCGCTGCCCACTCATCCCGTATCGCATTTTTCAACTCAGTAACCGTCCATTGCGATAAACATTACGTGCAAGGATGCCCCATAGATTTTCGATCGGATTAAGATCAGGGCTTCGCGCTGGCCAGTTCATAACTGTGATCCCTTTGTCTTGAAATCACTGTCGCGTTGCTGCTGCAGTGTGGATAGCAGCGTTGTCTTGTTGGAAAATCAGGTTCTGATCGTCCAACGCCTCAAACACCCGCAGCAATTCTATTTCCAACATCTCGGTATATGCAGCTGAATTCATTCTGGTGTTGATCCACGCAATGTTGGATTTACCTTGAACACAAAACGCTGCCCAAATCATAACAATGCCGCCACCAAAATTCCTACTCATTTGCACTTGCTCCTCTTGCCTGAGGTCATGCCAATAATATTGAAATCCATCTGGACCATCCAAATTGAACTTCTTCTCATCACTAAACACAACATGATTCCATTCGGATGTCCACGACATATGGTTCTCCGCAAATCGCAATCGTTCCAGCTTGTGAGTTGCACTAAGGGCTGGTTTCCGCTTCCATTTCTTGAAAACAAGATTCGGATCTTGATTCAAAATTTGCCGCACCCTTCTGGACGTAACAGGTAACCTGCAAGAAGCATTAATTTGGGACGAGGACATGTTCCAGGCCTTGACCTGGCGCACAATTAACCGTTTCGCAGCCTCCGACAGTTTTCTCGTTCTACCACACTTCCCATTCTTCCCGTATCGGGCACCCAACCGAACGAAATTATCAACAACACAACTTGACCGATTTAACCGTTTTGCAATTTGCCGATTCGCCAGGCCCATTTCCTTGTACGCACAGACACGTGCTCGTTCTTCACTCGACAACACTTTTCCACGTGGCATGATCCACACAACAGACACTGACGTTCACTCACGCGCATTTCTTATCACACGGTGTCAGTTGGTTCTCGACGAAACATCAGGGATAGTGTTGGACGTATAGAGGGCGCCAGGTAATGAAGAACCTTGGGTGCCTTTATACCAATTTCCACCCCACCACGGCCTCATTTTGCTTGTTCTGTCAAATACACATGTCACTGGCTTATACGACCAAGATATACCTTTGCCTTTGAAGCGAATCGAATGTTACTTTTTAAATATATCGTCTTTCTCAATCCTCAACACCCCTGGTTTCCTCTCTTTCAAATTTTCTCTCTGCCTTTATACCAATTTCCACCACTGTACTACTTAATGAATAAATTACTTCTTACTGTGTAATTATTTTTAACTACTTTCTGATGGTACAAGCCGCAGACACCGAATCGAGCAATTCACTTACTAGTGCTCGCGGAGAGGTTTAATTAAACACATGTGTATTTCTTCAAGCGATAGTTTAATTGCCTCCGAAATAGAGCATGTTTCATTTTTTTTTTATCACTGACTTAAAAATTTCCAGTGCGCGCGCTGTCATAAAGAAGGATGTGTTTCATTTTTGCAATTGAAATGTCGACCAGAAAAAAAATGCTAGTACGCGGTAGACCTTAGTTTTATATTACTGAGTCACAACAACTGCTCCCCCAAAACTTGTGCGCTCCCATCGCGAGGGTTACGGGGGTGTTTTTTTTTTACCAAAATGAAGTAAAATATTTTAGGTTTCAGTGTTTAAAAAAATGAAGTAAAATAAATAGTGTTTGCAAACTTAAATATGTATCGGATAGTTAATTAGTATAATTTACATGCTTAAAGTGGATAATATATTTCTAAGTGTTTTCTTGATTTATTTGTCGTGCTCTTCCTCGCTCTGACATTCTAGAAACCGGGCAACCCTAGTGAGGAAGGACTTCTGTTTGTTATTTTTTACGGCGAGCATATCAAGTTGTGTATCCTGCAGTATTATACCACCAAGAGTTGCTGGTGGTGCGACTGAGTGGCCCATGTAAAAGGTTCGAAAGCGACTAATGGCAGCCATCAATTGCGGAGATCCGTGTCTGCCTGCAACAGTGGCTGGTATGAAAGCTCGCCATTTAAACCTATGCATTTCTTGTTCCCGCTACACGCTGGATCCACAGAGTGGCCTGTCTGGAAGCCTACTATTTCAGCATTCTGGCATCTATTTCGAATTCGACTTTTTCTTCTTCTTTTTTTTTAAAAAAATATAATTATTTTAAATTTGGAAATCTGTGTTCTGCTTCTACTATTTAATTATAAAAATGCTTAATTTAGCAGTACTGTAACATAAAATCCAATACGTCTTTGCATCATACCAAACTATAATTTGTATTCTCTATAATTAATTTTTATTCCGAATGCAGCCTTCTCTGGGCTCGAAATGGAATTTTTCACCGAACGGAACGCCTTACCTTTGTTAACATGCTATTATTCTTGTTAGTCTCTGATTACCATATTGACGGGACGGAAGAGGAACGTTCCTGATATTCATGAACCGAAACGGCGTTCCTGTCTACTCTGGTCCGTTTCGAGCCCTGAGTCTGCTTATGTTTACACTGATTTATAAATTGTTACTCTTAGCCCCTCGGTAGACGTGTAACAACTTACTGTGTATTTTTAATTTCGTGTATTATCATCATATTCAGTCGTTTTCTATCCACTGCTGGATGAAGACCTCCCGCTTTTCTTTACACATATCTCGATCTGCTGCTATCCTCATCCATGTAGCTCCTGAAACGCTTGATTTCATCTACCCATCTTGCATTTGGACGTCGTCTCGGTCGTGTCTTTTCTCTAGGAATCCAATGTAGTACATTGTCGTCTATCTTCCATCTGTTCGTCTAGCTAGTGACCGGCCCATCTCCACTTCATCTTGTTCGCAGTCTTGATTACATCCTCTACCTTTGTTTGTGCGCGAATCCATTCATTTGTGTTCCTGTCCCTCCTAGTTATTCCTAGCATGCATCTCTCCATTGCTCTTTAAGTGACTCTTAATCTTTGAGTTGTTTGCGCATTCAATGTCCAAGTTTCACAGCCGCATAGCTACAGGTAAGACACATTGATTATAAACTTTACGCTTCAGATATATTGGTAGTTTACTTTTGAAATTAAGTGTAGTCTTTCAAACGAACTCCACGCCATTTTAGATGTTCTGTTTATTTCATCCGTCAACTTGGCATTCGATGTTTTGAGCTGGTCTAGGTAAACATACTCATCAATTATGCGTATTGTTTCTCTGTTAATCTTTATTTCCTTCTTTGCAGCATGTTGATTGTACATTACTTTTGTTTTACTTAAATTCATTTTAAGGTCTATTTTCGAACTCTTATTACTCAGTTCTTCCATTCTGGTTTGTAGTTCTTCTACACTTCAAGCAAACAGTACTATATCATCGGCGAATCTTAGGTGATGAAGATATTTGCCATTACTTTTAATTCCAACTTCATCCCAGTTTAAATTTTGGAATACTCTCTCCAGGACCGTAGTTTTGGAGAAATTGAATCTCCTTGCCTTACCCCTTTTCCAACTTTAATTTTTTCACTTTCTAGATGTAGTCTAATGACAGATGTAGCAGTCGAGTAAATGTCTCGTAGTAACTTGATGTGTGCACTTTCGATGCCTTGATGTTCAAGTTATTCAACTACTGCTGCCAAGGAGACCGAATCCAAAGCTTTTTCAAAATCTATAAATCCCAGACGTAGGGGAAGTTCATATTCATTAGTCCTTTCAATAACTTCATTCAATGCTTGTATGTGCTAAATCCACGATGAAATCCGGCTTGTTTCCTTCCCTGGTTAAAATCCAAGTCTCGTTTAATACGATTCAAAATAGCTTTGGTGAACATTTTGTATAGAACTGACAGTAAACTAGTTGGTCTGTAGTTTTCGACGTTCTTTGTCCTCTTTCTTGTACAACGAAATGATAGCCTCATTATTCCAACTTGACGGTTTTTCTCTCTTCCTCAGGCACATCGAGAATAATTTAGCAAGTTCCTCTTTCATCTTTTCACCTTCCCATTTAAACATCTCTGCTGTGAGTCCATCTTCTTCTGTCGATTTTCCGTTCTTCATCCCTCGAAGTACTTTATCCACTTTTTCTTTCATTACACCTTGGATTTTACATCATTTTCTTCTGAATCTTCATTTGCTAGTTCTTCTTCGTAGTAGTACAGTTGTCTAAAAAATTTCAAATATTTTTATAATTTCCTCCTTATTTCGTGTTACGGTCCCGCCTGTTCTCTTAAGGTGCGGTTTCGTTTAGGCGATGGTCATCTGCGATGACCACATTCAGCGAATGCATTCGACGGAAGAATTTCGTGGGGTAGTTTCGTTTGTGCATTGGGTTTAGTTAGTTAAAGATGCCCCTCTGATGAGGGGTACAAAGGGTTACGCCCTTTCTTTCCAGAGTTGTTCATAATATATTTTGTATTTAATTATTGTTAGATGGTCTAAGTGATTTTTTTATATATATAATTTCCTGAGGGTTGTTTGGCATGGGCATGATTTTGTGAGATGTAGCTTGGCTTATATTTTAAATTATTTTTACAGGGCATAAATGTGCCGGTAGTTCTCTACTGGCATGTCTTCGTAATTGTCGTGATCTGGATGGTCGGGTGGAAGTGTTCTGACATATAGTGCAAGGAGGTGATCTAGAGGTGCGAAATGGAAGCGTGGAGCGGCAGATATGTTTAGGTCGGTTCGGATGATATCTTGCATCAACGGATGGTCCGTGTCAATGCGTTTTGCAATGTAGTTGTATCGAAGTGCAGCTATGTGTGCAGTGATCTCAGGGAAATCGATCCTATTGTAGAGTTCTTGGGTTGGACTCGGGAGTTTGATCCTGTAGGCTGTACGTAGGGCATGTCTTTCTAAGATCTTAAGTCTTTCGTAATATTTGGCCGATGCCGACACCCAAGTTGTAAATCCATATGTCAGTAGTGGCCGTAGAAATGTCTTATATGTGTTTATAAGCGTTTGTGGATGTAAGCCCCAACTTGTGCCACATAATCGTTTTAGTAGATTTAGCCTATTCTGAGCTTTTCGGTTGACTTCGTTCAGGTGAGCATTCCATGTTAAATGTCTGTCAAATGTGATACCTAGGTACTTGGCTGTTTTTGCAATTGGTATCTTAATTCCACCGACTCTAAGTTGTAATAGGGAAGTATTTCGGTATACTCTAGAAGTCCGGTTCGGAGGCAGTATAACGAGAGCTTGAGTTTTGTCGCCATTTATTTTTAGTTTCCACCTGTTGCACCATATTTCGAACAGCTCTATCATGCGGTCAAGGCTGGAATTTATTACCTGTATGCTGGGAGCTGTAGCCAGGAATGCGGTATCATCGGCAAAAAGGAAGTGATGGATATTTGGAATTGGTTTCGGCATATCTGCAGTGTATAATATGTAGAGTAAAGGAGAAAGGGCTGATCCTTGTGGTACTCCTGTTCTCGGTCGTATTGCGCGTGACTTCGCTTGGTTTATTATAATATATATGAGACGTTCCTTGAGGAAGGATGTGATAAAGCGGATAAAATATAAAGGAAATCGATATCTCTGTAGTTTGTATAGCAGTCCAGCATGCCAAACATGGTCGAAGGCTTTTTCTATGTCAAAGAGGAGAAGACAGGATGGCTGTATCCTATTGAACTGATGAGTTATGATGTTGGTCAGTCTTAGAAGCTGGTCGTGCGTGCTGCTCGAAGGTCTAAATCCAGCTTGTGATAGTGGTAATATTGACTTGTTTGCTAGTATCCCGTGGAGTCTTTTTACTATTATGCGCTCTAGTACCTTACCTAGTGTAGATGTTAGCTGAATAGGTCTATATGATCCTGGATTTGTTGGGTCTTTGTTTGGCTTGAGAAATAGAATCATGTGAGAAACTTTGAATTGAGGCGGATATAGTCCAGCTCTGAGAAGGAACGTGTACAGAACAGCCAGCAGTTCGAAAAGAATCGTAGGTCCTTCCTTGATATGACGATATGTAATATTGTCTGGTCCGGGTGCAGTACTTTTCTTGTGGCGAACGATTGAACGTATTTCCTCTTGTGTTATTGCTTCATTCAGTAGTGTATTGGGCATGTCATTAATGTCACGTTCGTTTGGTTTGTGCTTGTCATCGTTGGCTATTATTGTCGCTTTCACCTTTTCGTGGAATGGTAGTGTGAATGTGTTTTGTGGTGAATAAACCTTTTCAAAGTGAGATGCAAACGCATTGGCTTTTTCATTATCGGTTTGTGGTGCTTGATGATTGTGTATAATAGGGTACGTTGATAGTGTGGTTGTGCCTGTAAGCTGGTGAAACTTTTTCCAGAACAGTGTTGGATTTTTAGTTTGTTCTAGTTTAGTGCATGCCCTATTCCACTCCAGTCGTTTGTAAGCGATTATGTAGTTCCTGACCATCCTTTGATATCTTCTTCTCAAGTTTAGTACTTCTTCACTTCTGGTTCTTTTGTATTCGTTATACAAGTTTCGCACCTGTGTTGCGTATGCAGCATAGCGAGGAGGTAGTCGTGGTTTGTAGGGTTGGACTTTTTTCGTCGGAATGCTTGAAGTGGAAGCGTCTTGGATACTTGATTGCACAAAGTCAGTTACTTGTATGGCATCATGTATGGAGTTGAGGCTAGGAGCGCATGAGAGTTTGTTTGTTAGTTCTGTCCTATATTTGTTCCAATTAGCTCTAGAATAGTCAACTGCAGTTTTCTTGGTGGTATCTGTATTATTATTGCTGACGGAGTGTGTTTGAAATTCAAGCAGAACTGGTAAGTGATCACTTCCAATGTCATCCAGAACTTTAACATTCACCTTGTTTATGATTGTGGATGATACAAGCACGACGTCAGGAGTAGTATTGCTTATAGGCCTTGTCTGTTGAGGAAGATCCAGCATGTGAGCGCTTGTGTTGGTATCGATCATTGATCTGAAATTTGTTCGTTCTTGAGCACTGCGACTATGGAAGTTAATATCGGCCATAATAACATAGTGTCTAAATGTATCTGACAGATACTGAAAAAACTGGAATGGAATTGGATGGTGTGGTCTGACGTAGATAGTGGCTAAGGTAAGGGTAAATTGTGCGAGATATACAGTTGTGATATTAAATTCTGGTATTTGTAGATCGGTTTTTGGTAGATGAGGTCTAGCTGGTATGTGTTTCTTATAACCTATCATTGTACCACCAGAGGCTCGCTGTGCAGTCGGAGGCCCATCGTGTTTATTGTATAAATATGGCTTGAGAATAGTCTGATCTCTAGATTGTAGTGCGGTTTCATTTAGGAGAAAACAATCTACATTGTAGTCTGCCAGAAGTTGAATAAATAGAACCTTGTGTGTCTTGAGAGATCTGATGTTTAAGAACAAAAATTTGTAGGAACAATTCCTTGACCGAGCCATTATGATTCTGTTTCTGATCTGGAACAGCGGAAATAGACGTATGGTCCAGAGTAAGTGGCAGTGATATTAGCTTTGAAGACAGAATTTGCTGCAAATGTGACCTGGTTGAGTATACGATCTCTCTCGAACGGAAAGATATTTTGAAAGGCTAGTGTAGTGAATCGTAGCATGTCCTCAAGCGTGACGTATGGCGTAAACGTCTGATCTGGATTATTCGTTGGTGCTAAGCGTAGCGGTACAACTAGGTCTGGCTTTGTGGGTTCAGGATTTGGTTTTTCTTGGCATTTATAGCTGTAGGTAGGGTGCTGGTTGTCACAGGTTGAACATTTAGGTGGTTTTTCTAGGTTCTTGCATTCCTTTGTTGGGTGTGTTCCCGTGCAGTATCCACATTTCGCAGTATTCGGACAATTTGTGGTAGTGTGAGAATTGTACTGTTGGCACTTCTCACAGCGATATGGAAGGGGTGACTTTGTACGAGAAGGTTCTACTCTGTACCGTTCATGGTAAATGTATGCTCCCTGCTCCAGGAGGAAGTCAATTGTATTTTGTGAGTCTGTGAGCACCCGTACCATGTAAGTAGGCCCGTCGTTATTACGTATTCGTAAGCATTTCTTAACTTCCAGCTCGTGTTGCTTTAGTTCCTCTTCAATTTCATCATCCGTAAGTGTAGGAGCCACTCCACGAATAACTACAGACAGTATTGGGGGTTTCCTAGGAGGTGGTGGGGATTTCCCTTGCTTCGATTGGAGTTTCGCTATATGTGCATCCTTCCCAAATATTTCAAATGTGGCTTTGTCTCGCACGTACGTATCAAAATGCTGATCTCTTGATTTGATAATAATACCATTTCTTGTGCGCTTTATTTCCTCTATAGTCGCTCTGGGTACATATTTAGCGATTTGTTGGCTGATTGCTTTTGAAGTTTCAAATTTCGGATCGTACTTTGTGAGTAGGAAATTATAAATATGGGATGGATCTTCTATGTGTTTAATTGCCTCTTCTATATCCGGATTGCCGTCTGCCGACTTCTGAGTAGATGGTGATTGCAATGCTGCGCTGTACCCCATCTCCATAGGAGAATGGGCTCTTGTGCGTTTTGGGTCAGTAGAGCCATTACTGGATGTAGAGATATGTCTTGCCCTTTCCTTCTGCTCAGTTACTTTCTTGCTTTTCGTTCCATTAATATCTTTGGGTGTCACTTTAGAGATTGCGCCTTTGTTAGATTTTGTTTCAGCCGGTGGAATGCCAGGTACTGCAGTGTTGAGTGATCTGTACTTGGGACAAGTCAGCACAGTTGTATTTGTTGGGATACTGTCAGCCTGATTTGTAAGAGTGACCAAAAACCTTTCAGGGGATAGTTTTGATGATTGTTGGCTAGTGAAATCACATCGTCTATCCGACACTCGAGATAGACCGCCTCTACCAGTCGCATTGGTTCCTCTGGTTGCCTTAATTCCTTTTGGTGTATTCATGATTTGTATAATTTGGACCGTTGATCGTTAGCCAGAAAATAATAGCAGTAGTTCGTCAACCAAGAAAGCAGCTAAAAACTGTTAGATGTATTAATGTGTTTACACTGGTTTTTTTTTTTTTTTTTTGCCAATATTGAATTAGTTTATGGTAACAGCCCCGGAGAGCGTTACACTTCAAAAATTAAAAGCACTTCGTGCTTTGGTAGTAGCTGATTGTTCGTCAGATGGTTCGAACAAGAATGCGAACTTATATCATTAAACCAGAATTCGATAAACCAATATGAATAGCCAGAGTCGAAAATAAAGGCCGCGCGACGCCTTACTATACTTTATACGATTTACTTTTCGTGCATTACGAGTATATTGTTATTCTGTAAACAATATTTCTTACAGTAACGGAATTTTAGGCATGATTACAAACAACTAAAATAATAATATAAGCAGCATTTTAAATTAAACTCAACTTTCATTCAATATAGAACAAAAATGTTACCTCTAGTGCCTACATACTCTGCTGCCATCTATTGACCACCAAACTTACTACAGGAGAATCACATCTTTGCATGTATTCTCGGTCTTTCGGGTTTTACCAACAATTTCATAGTATTTTCGTCCATTCTTGACATAGCATTCAATTCTATTCTCTGCTGAAGTTCATATTTGGCACAGAATAGTTCCAAATTCAAAGGAAACACGAATATAAACTGCGCAGTACTCTGCCACGCATGCGATTGCTGCAGTTTGACTGGTCTCCGAGGAGTCGTTCCAACAGTTGCATGTGACAACATGCGTGCGACGCACAAACCAAACCGACTCCATTGATTTCCCTTCAACGTGCAATGCAGTGACGTGTGCAGCAGTTGCTTCCAGGCTCCTCGCTTCCCCCGACCCACTTTTAACATTGTTCAGAATATTTCAAAAACTAAGAGTACTATCAAAAATATAAATTCATAGCGCACTAGAACTTACAAATAACTATGAAATGCAATGGACAGCGATCTCGAAATCTTGTCGATTGATGATTGCTCAAACTTCAATTAAATAATGACGTCATAATCTTTGAAAACGTATGACTCATTAATGGACAAGATCTCGAAATTGCTGTTCATTGCATTTCATAGTAATTTGTAAGTTCTAGTGCGCAATGAACTTACATTTTTCATAATACTCTTAGTTTTTGAAATATTTTGAAAAATGTTAAAAATGGGAGGGTTGGAGCGAGGAACCCTCTTAATTATTCACTTTTATTTTTGTTTAGGCATATTCTTTGAATATTATAAAAATTGCAGCCTTGCATGAATATTAAGACTGCGTTAAGTCGGCGTTTCAGTGTCTTATAATTAACGGTCTTGAAATTAAATAGATAAAAGAATGCATAGATATTTCTTGTAGCTACAACTATACTTTCTGTTTGTTACTACATGATGTAACAGTAGGCTATTATAATAGTTTTTTTTTTAAAAAAAAGAAAGAATAATCGTTGTTCGATTAGTCACATATGAATGTTTTATTTATTTGTAATAGGATTACTGTGTTTGTGTTTTACATTCTTTAGTTTTCGTTATGGGTGGAATGCCTTTTCTGTACATAAATCATTTCTACAATGTAAACAGAATAACTAAAATCGCTTAGATCGTGAGAGCATTGTGTTTTATTTAGTCAGTTTTGCGGTCTGCAATGTGAATTCTAAGCCAAATGTTCTCATTTTATACCATCTGTAAGCTTAGTATTTCTTTCAATAAAAAATAAATGTTTACACCAGTTTTATATACATATCCACTTAATCAGTCATAAAGGTTTCAAATGTTTACTTTAATACAAAGCTGAAAACAATAGTGTATTTCAAAAACTAATCTTACCTTCAACTTGGCTCTTCTTCGCTGCCATCGTATCGCACAACAATATGACGACAGTAAACACTACTAGTTTCGCCAACTTATATATTGGCTTCATCAGGTAAGAAAACAAGAATAAAAAATCTGCAGGTATAAATGAAGCCGTTTAACAAGTTGGTCTTTGTTCGTGCTTGATTCCACCAGCATAGAGCATGAACTTAGACCAACTTGTTAAACGACTTATTTATCCGCGTTGATTTTTATCCTTGTTTTCTTACCTGATGTTTTCTTACCTGATAAGTTAGCGAAACTAGTACTGTTTATTATCGCCAAATTGTTGTGCGATACAATGACAGTGAGTAGAAAGAGCCAAGTTGAAGGTAAGTTTAAATTTTGTTCTTCACCATGTAAATTTACATTTGATTATTTGAAAGGCATTTAAATTATCCAGTTGACTTTTTGGAATTAGGCTTATATTTCTTCCTTTCTTTACTTGATAGAGCACTTATGAAAAGGGACCTAAGTCATCATTTTGTTGATTCGGAGTTCAATACGTTTCCCTATTCTAAATCCCGATGATGAAAGAAACACCTGTTGGTCCTCTTAAACACAGGAATATATGCCTGTTTGCAGGGTTATGTGTAAGAAGGAACCTAAGTCAATGACGAAGGTTTTTCTTATTATTATTATTATTATTATTATTCTGTGTATCTTGTCTACACTGTAATACACACTATGCTGTTATACCAGTATTATACAGCCGTTTATTACATTGGAAAACACGCCGTGTTCGCTACAATATACGAATCCGTGATTTACTGAGCCATTTGGTGCTGTACATATTGAAAAGCATTAACGTTAGAAAGGGGCGGAGGGGGGGGGGGGAAGGGTCAGCAGATTAGTCGAGTGTCAGTGGAAATTAAATTATCATCTCTAAAGTGGAAATAAATATTAAAGTTGTTTGAAAAGGTTTTTAAAAAATTGTCTTACAATAAGGAAGTAAATATATTTATTAGATTATTAGAAAATCGTTTAAACAAAGTATAGCTCACCCACTTCTGTGTATGTTTTCTAACACAGTAACATAGTATTTGCAAAGTAGTTTTAAAAAATCGGTAAGGTTTCTTCAAATTCCTCTGTAAATAGCCAGACGTGTAAGGAAGCTAGTTGTTAAATGTGCCATTGAAAATATGTTGCCTACGTTTGCAGGACTCTGCTTTGTAACGGAAAGAAAATCGTATTTGTGACCAGTTGTAAGTGTTTCCCATTCATTTGTTTGGCCTTTGGAGCAGTAAAAAATATGAAGAATCTACTGAATGGTGCATTTAGAAATAATTAGGGGAGACAGAAACCTGTTTGTTAGAGATCGATTAGTTTTTGACTGCTCCCTAACTCTGTTCGCTCTCAAGGAATAAGAAGAGATGAAGAGCATTAAAATCCTTCGCCCATGCGTGCATACTAGGTGTGTAAATATGAAACCGGAATTTGTGCATAGACGGCGTTAGCTGTCACTGTGGTTACCGTAAAACTGCGTCCTTGGCGCCACTTGCTTGTTTTTACTGCTGATAACGATTTGCAACTCACAACCAGACAAGTTTCATGTATAATAGCGTTGAACATGGCGCGATTTGTACCTACAAACTACGATGTGCGGACAGCATTGATTTTTTGTTACCATTTGAAGAAAACTGCTGCAGAATCGCATCGTATGCTTGGCGAAGCTTACGGTGATCATGCTCTTGGTAAGTCACAGTGCTATGCGTGGTTTACAAAATTTAAAAGTGGCGATTTTGACGTGAGAAACGATGAACGTGGAAGACCACCGAAAAATTTTGCAGACAGCGAATTGCAAGCTTTGTTGGATGAGGATGTCGTTCAAACGCAACAACAACTCGCGGATCAATTAAATGTGACACGTGAAGCAGTTTCCATACGTTTAAAAGCCATGGGCAAGATTCAGAAGGTGGGAAAATGGGTTCCACATGCATTGACTAACGACAGCAGGAAAACCGAAAAACAACTTGCGAAATTCTGCTCGCCAGATACAAAAGGAGATCATTTCTCCATCGAATTGTGACTGGTGACGAAAAGTGGATCTATTTCGAGAATCTTAAGCGTAAAAGATCATGGGTAACTCCAGGAGAACCGTCGACATCGACTGCAAGACCAAATCGCTATGCACGGAAGACAATGATTTGTGTTTGGTGGGATTAAAAGGGAGTGATCTATTATGAACTTCTGAAACCTGGCGAAACCGTTAATACCCAACGTTACCGACAACAAATGATCGATTTGAATCAAGTTTTGTGTGAAAAGCGACCAGAATATGACCAAAGACAACATAAAGTGATAATGCACCCGATAAAATGATAATGCTTCACGATAATGCACCCTCCCACACAGCAAAACCGGTGAAGGAAACGATTGCGACGTTTGGCTGGGAAATCCTTCCGCATGCGGCTTACTCACCAGACTTGGCGCCTTCCGATTTTCACTTATTTGCATCCATGGGACACGCACTTGCTGACCAGCGCTTCACATCTTACGAAAATGTACGAAAATAGCTTGATGACTGGTTTGGAGCACAAGAGGCACTGTTTTTTTGGTCTGGCATCCACACATTGCCGGAACGATGGCAGAAATACAGATGCTTATCAGAATAATGGAAACACCTGAACGAAAGTGCAACTTACCAGATTAATATGGTGTCGGGCCACCTTTCGCCTTCAGAACAGCCTTGATGCGACGTGGGATGGAGGCATAGAGGTCGTGAATGGTAGCAAGTGGAATATTACACCATTCCTCGTGCAGGGCATCGGCCAGTTCTGTGAGAGAGGATGGAGGTGGAAATCGTCGCCGGAGTCGTGTTTCCAAGATGGACCACAGATGTTCAATTATGTTGAGATCTGGGGATTGGGCGGGCCAGGGGAGGTGTTGAACTTCATCCCGATGTTCCTCAAACCACGCTGCAACAACTCCAGCTGTGTGAATGGGTGCATTATCATCCTGGAATATGGCGTCATTGTCCGGGAACAACATCCGGACCATAGGATGCAAGTGGTCTCCTAAAATTGCGACATAATCGTTGGCAGTGATGCGTCCGCGAAGTGTGACCACAGGACCCAATGAAAACCATGATATTGCGGCCCACAGCATCACCGTGCCGCCGCCATGTTTCACAGTTGGGCGGAGACACTGCAGATCATACGCTTCTTTGGGCGTTCTCCACACATAAACACGGCCCGTGGTTTGGAATAGGGTGAATGGTGACTCATCCGACCATACCACACGTTTCCAGTCGTCAACGGTCCAAGTTGCATGGTCGCGGCACCATTTGCGGCGTGCTAAAGCGTTCTGGTCCCTGATGAGAGGTTTGGCCCGTGCAACACGACCCCGTAAGTTCATGTCATGTAATTCGCGGCGGACTGCGATTGTCGAAACAGGTTGGGGGAGGTGCTGATTGAGTTCCTCCGTCACTTGCGCCGCAGTGGCACGACGGTTCCGAGTGACAATGCACTTTAATACCCGGCGTGCCCTGTCACTGATGCTTTTCTTCCGCCCACTGTTCCGCTTCCCCGATGTGGTTTTCCCGTGTGTTGTGTAGGCCGTCATCACCTTCGACACTGTCCCTGGCGACACACCTAACACACTAGCCACTGCCGTCACACTCACTCCACATAACCGCGCACCAACAATTTGCCCTCTTTGAAACTCTGAGAGGTCTCCCATTTTACACTACCTCCGTCTGCTGCAGCCACTGCACACTCCTGTTCCACGACGCCTGACGTAGTATGGAGACCGACCTAACACACCACCACCAGCAGTCCGGCGCTGCGGTCGCCACGACACCACTGCCAACCCATACATCTGACGTGTTGCCAACTACAGGTGTTTCCATTATTCTGATAAGCATCTGTATATCGCTAGCGATGACCAATACTTCGAATAAAATAGTTCTTAGCATTGTCATCCAATCACTGTCTTTTCTGTACATAAATTCCGGTTTCATATTTACGCACCTGTCAGTTGGTAATAATGATAATAATATACATTGACTTTCACGTAGAACATGTCCAATATCTTCTTAATCTTTATGAGCTTGGAGAGAGGTAATTTCTTATTCACCCCATTCGAGATTTTCTGGATATTCATATTAGAAAGCATGAAATATACATTTACTTGAGTGACTTTTATTTCCAATACAGTAAATGCTTTGTCAAGAAAAGAATGTCTTTTATCTTACATTTTCTTGGAAACAGCAGATTTCTATAACCGATAGTGTTAACGTTGTAAAAGCGTAGACCTAGTTCAAAATTTTTTAACATTTCTCTGTTTAAGGAGAGTGAAAATTACGATATATTTTCGTGTAAGAGATTATTTCAAGGTTATCTGTTAATTACCACATATTTCCTTTTCTGAGTGCAGAAGATTATTTTACAATTTTCTTGAAAGTTCGGTCCCATTTGACAATTGCCCATTCACTTGTACTTTAAATGTTCCACTGTGATGTCATCTCATATTAATATATATTTTCAGGTACACCCGTATTCAAGTAAAATGAACAGCAGCGTTATCATTGACAACTTTTATGTTTCTGCTGGTGGTGTCCTTATTGATGAAGAAAAGAAATATGTGTGTCTACTGAAGAAAAATACTACTTGCGAATACGTGCTGCCTAAGGGACACAAGGAAGCTGAAGAATCCTTAGCCACAGCAGCAAAACGTGAAGTATATGAAGAGACAGGCTATGAGAATGATGTATTTCCCGAACGCCTTTTGGGAATGTACTTTCGTCCTCATGTCAGTGGGCCACCGGGTCGACACAAGGTAATTTACTGGTATTATACTACGTTAAACAATCCTTTGCACCACGAAGGCACTCAAGAAGAACATGAGGACTATTCCAGTGAGTGGTATTCCTTCGAAGCTGCTCTTGATAAACTCTCATTCGATGATAATAAAATACTCGTAAAACGAGCGTTCCATTACGTTGAACCAAATTACACCCCTGTGGAATCATCTACGTCAGAGTTGGTTTTTAATTGGTGTGGTCCTGAGAATAAATGTATCAGACTTCTTACACCACCTTCAACAACACTAACAAAAGGATTTGCAGTCGTTGATGATAGTAAGAAAAGAATCCTCGTTGTTGCAGACAGGTTATCGAATTCTTGGCATTTACCATCTGAAAAGTACCCAACGTTAATGCAGTCGCTTGAATGTAAACTGCAAAACACAGCAGCTCCTTTTGTTTACCAATTATGTATAGATTGCAGTGGGCTGACGGTGCGACAGTGGTACTTCATGCAGCTCTCTCAAGAAAGTGTAGATGATTCGCAGTTCTTAGACAAAGAAGAGGCCTTGACGAAGTTGAAGGACAATGAAGATGAAGTGAACATTGTAACAACTGCTTTCAATAGATCTGCAGAGGGACATTAATGGTGTTTTATTTGTGTGCTCATTCCATAATTGAGGCGGTAGCCGGGAAAAGACCCCATAAGCAGAAGTTACTGTTCGAGAAAACAACGATTCAAAGTTTGATTTTTTTATCATTGGCATGTGGATGCTGTCATTCAACTCGCAACCATGCCCTCGGTTTATAAGATATTGAAACAAAACTTTTGACGCAAGTAGAGATGGTGCTTCGAATTAAACATTCTCCCGAAAAAGTGCCCATAGACCTATGGAGTCCATTTTCTGGCTACCGCCTTAATTATTATAGGACTTATTTGTTATTGATTGCTGTAAATCCTTGATGAAAATTCTCCGCCCACAAAGATATCCAATTATGTTACAAGTTGATAAAAACAGAGACAGATTTGACCCAATATAACAACTGGTAACATTTGATGACAAAGCAGGCAAGGATGTATACAAGGTATACCCAAAATACTTTGTGGTTATTACGTTGTGCAACGATGTCTCTTAGTGTAGTTATTACGGATATTCTCGAAATTCTAAAGGGTTAACAGTTGAGTAATTAAATCAGTCGATAGCTCTTTTTAAGAAATTATGTGTGATAACACGTACTTTTCCCACATGTGAAAAAATCCCTGAACGTAGAAGGTCCTGTGGGTTTTGTATATTATATAAAAATCAAAAAGAACTTCAGAGAGGAAGGAAAAGAAGTCAGCAAGAGGGCTATTACTGCAGGCCAGTTCCACATAGCTTTCAATAGTTTTCTATTCGTTTTGAATTTATCTAAAAGGGAGGGTCACTATAGTTGTCTCTGAGATCCTAATCAGGTGCGATGGACAAGGGGTTTGGGCGAAACCTCGAAATTCACAGAAATTAAATAAAGGATACTTTCGGGAGGTGATTTCTGACATCGAAACAGGTAAACATGTGCCTTTGAACACAGGTGAAATTTCGCTTAGTTTTGGATATAACAGCGTTTCTAATTTTGAGTCCAAAATCGACGCCTAGTAATGGGAGGAAATGAATAATGCTCAATAAGTCAGAAACTAGTCATTGAATGGAACTTCCATTTCCGGAAATTTGTTTCTAACAACATGGTGGCCATCAGGAGTGAAAACACGATGTCACCAGTTTATCAGTGTTGCCAACTAGGTATAAAGTTTAATTTTTTCAAATGGCTGTATGTCGTGTTATTGAATATTTTACATCGTTTAGTGATGATAAACAACATTTAAAGCACACACCACAGTGTTGCAAACTACGAATAAGACAGAGAGGTTTTTCGTGATCTTATACAAACTACAGGTCAGTCCATCTGAAATCGTCCAGCTTGGTTAATTTCAATTTTTATTACTCCAGTAACCAATATACATTGGTGTCTGGAGAGTTCCGACACTAACAATGCTATTACACGATATTTATATTTTGTTGAGTACAGTCAAATAAGTTTTAAGCATGAACAAATCTATACATAATTCATAATAATAGTACACAATATATAATAGCTTTACAAAATACATAATAATAATCACTAATAAATGGTATTGCACGATATTAAAATGGTGTATAGAATAGACAATAAGGCTTTAACATAGAAAATAAAATTGTAATATAGACAATGAATTTGTGATATAGGCAGTAGTTAGTTGAGGTGCTGTGGAATTTGATGGTAAGAATTCTTTGACATCGTTATATGCCTTATCCAGCAAGTGTTTCTTTAGCTGTTTCTTGAATCTATGTATGTTTTCTTCATTTCTTATACGTGTTGGCAGCTGATTGTATATTTTGACACCCATATGACTAGGCTCTTCTTGAACGAGGGTTAGTCTTGTAAAATATTGAAATTTTTTCTCTTTTTCTTCTAGTGCCATATTTATGTTTTCTTATGAGTGTATCGTTGTTTATTTTTGTATATAAAGCTATTTCATAAAGATATAAAGAAGGAAGAGTCAATATTCTATATTGTGTGAAGAGTTCTTGGCAAGAAGTTCTGCTAACTCCGGCGATGATACGCAGTGCCTGCTTTTGTTTAGAGAATATTGATGCTGTTGCTGATGCGTTGCCCCAAAATATGATGCCATAACTTATTATTGGATAAATAAATCCATAATAAACCTGAATTAATGCGTTTCTACTTAATGTCTCTTTTAGTATTCTTAGAGCAAACTATTTAGAATTAAGTTTGTTTTTTACCTGGGCTATGGCTGCTCCATGTAAGATTTTCGTGTATTGTTATTCCTAAAAAAACGTTGTTTCGGGGTTTATGTTCACATTTAAGAAAGCTGCGTGATTCTTAATATCTTTTATTACTGTATTTTGTTTTGTATGGAAAAGCATGTGTAGTTTTTTTGTCATTTAGTATCAGACTGTTACTGTCGAACCAATTTTTAGTTTGTTCTAATATTCTACTAATATTTGCGCATAAGTCATTTATATCTTTTCCTTTAACAATGATGCTCGTGTCATCAGCATATAGAATTACCTGTCCTTGTGTACGTAGGAAGATCAATTATGTACATTAAAAATGATAATAAGAGTCCTAAAATCGATCCCTGTGGAACACCATATTGGATTGTCATTTGTTTTGAAATATGCTTTGTCTTTTTCCCTTCTGTGTTATGCGTGACTTCAACTGCTTGTTTTCTGTTTGTTAGGTAGGATTGGAGCAATTGTAATGCCTTTCCTCTAATCCCATAGTGTTCTAGTTTTTTTAATCAGTATTTGATGATTTACAAGAACAAAGGCCTTACTAGTCATAGAATATACCTAAAACTAAGTCATTGTCATTCACAGCCCGTAGAATACAGTCAATTAAGGTGTAAGTTGCAGTTGTGCTTCTCTGGGGAAGAAATCCATGTTGTTCTTTGTAAAAAACGTTATATTTTGTTAGAAATCCTATTAATCTTTTTTTATTAGTTTTTCGAGAATCTTACCAAATATAGGAAGTAAAGATATTGGTCTGTAGTTTTGTACAAGCGATTTATCTCCTTTTTTGTAAATTAGTACTATTCTGGGAAGGGAAGGTACCATTGCTCAAGCATTCATTGTATAGGTAAGTTAAGATATTTGATTTGATTTATTTGCGTTCATTTGACCAGGTACATGCAAATTGCAAACTGGTATAGAACATATCAGTTCAGAAACATATATAGTAAATACACACACATACATACATATATTCATACACACATATACATGATCGGGTATGTCATGTTAATTTTTTCTGGGTGGTGTGATGACATTAACAGTAAAAAAAAGCAACATATAGGCCTACATACAGCCCACAATAAACACATATTACACTTAACGTATTATTAACAATATTTTACCCGATATTGACTTTTACAATACATGCACACAAAATAGGAATGAAATACATTTACAAAGATATTATACAATGTGGAAATTAAATGCGGTTAACTTATTTGATACTCCTTGAGAGTGAATACAGAATAATATATACAAAATACATTCTCAAAGAACACAATATCTAAATTACTAGCTTAAATTATTGGGGTGGTGTGATGCCATTAAGAGTGAGAAAACAAAACAATTACACAAGGCAGCACACACGTACATACGTACAGTGAAAATAGTTAACCCGGATATTGTCAATTCATACACACGAAATACACGACAGAAATAATACCTTTAAAAAAAATACCACAACTATTATTTTAAATCTACAATTGTTTACTTTATAGTACAACAGTGATTATACAATTATATATACAACAAGATACATTCCAAAGAATACAATATCAATAGGTACCACTCACTTCCTGTTTAGCTTATTGATGTTTCTAAAAACTCTTCCACACTGTACAAGCATTGTTCCACAAGTAGTTTTCTTAACATATTTTTAAAACTGCTTTTGTCTTTTGCATGTTTAATATTTACCGGTAACTTATTAAATAATGTAATGCCCATATAATATTGTGATTTCGAGTACTTGGCTGTTTTGTGATTCGGCAGGGATAAGTCTTGATTATGTCTGGTATAATGATTGTGTTTACCACAGTTCTTGTTTAAATGTTCTATGTTTTAGGTATGTGTTATTTTGTTTGATTATTTGCAGTGGAAATTCATCACTTATTGATTTAGTTTCTTTGTGACTTTGAATTCCGTTAAACACTTCACTTTCGGTTATAGGCATAATATATATAGTGTTTGAGTTCCGCGGTTTAGATGTTTGCATTATTTGTAAGGCCGATACGTTGCTGCTCGCTGTCTTTATTAAAATTTCTGCAACTTCTGTAAAGTACTTGTTTAAGGTTTCGCTTACTTGTCGCAGATCTTTTATTATTGTTCCATCTATATTTAAGTTTATGTTAGGGATATAAGATTTTTTATATTCCTTGTTACCCAACCTTTCTTTCATTTATTTTAAGTTTTTATTGTCGACCTCTTTCAAATAATAATAATACTTATATTCCTTATATTAGAATAGTTCAAAACGGATATTCTTTTATTTCTATCCCTATCTATTAATGGCCGCCGTTTTTGCAATAGTTTACAAAAAAACAATGTAATATCTCCGTACTGGTTTATCATAGGACATTCAAACAGAAACCATTGTTGCACCTTTAAATCAGCATGATAAGCCTCAAATGTAACTGAAGTGATCAAAATAATATCCAGATGTGATTGTCACAACAGAATAAATTTCTGTTTTAGGGCCTTTTTCGTACGGAGCGGATTGAATATCAGCGTTGATCTTTTGTACACTATTACACATCAAATTATATTGAATGTATACAAAATGTGTGTTCCTTAATTTTTTATGAATGTTTGAAAAGCCAAAAATTCGTATTTTATGCGTAGCGGAGGCCCGATATCTCTGATGGGACAAAATATAAAAAATATTTTTTTTTGTTTAACGTGTTGTACAGTTAAATAGGGAGAACATATGCTAGAAATGTCGACTTTGATATTTGAGTTTGAACGGATTATTCATTTGTAAATTTGGGATGTAATACCCGTACGCGCTTTGGTAAACATATTATCAAAGCACGCACGAACATTATTAATCCTCAATTTGCAAGTTTTAAACTCCGTCGAGACTCAAATATCATAGTTGAAATTACTACCATATAGGAACTTTTTTTTTACTTGTTACGATATCAGAAATCACATCCCGAAAGTTCCGTCCTTTATTCTGAAATACTGTGGAAATACTGAAAAACTTCGTGGTTTCGCCCCTCTAGCTCCCCCCTCCTCTCCATCACACCTTAAATTTTGGTATTCTCCATATCTCACCATTTTCAAACAGATGCACTATGTTTGATTAGGATCTCATCGACAACTATCGTGACCCTCCCTTGTAAGTATTCAGCCTTTTCTTAATAGATTGTGCACATTTTTGACGTATGAACCAAATACGATTGGGGGGGGGGGGGTGTCAAAAAGTAATGCCTCCCTCATTATATATTTTTTACTATTACAGCTATTGACTTATCTATGCATGATATTATAGACATAACCTTACTCTACTAATGTACGGGTTTTTGTTCAGATTGAGTAATTAGAACCATGGATCTGAAGCTAAAAGAAAGAGTCGTCATCGAATTTTTGGCGAAAGGTTGTCCACCTAAGGAAATCCATAATGGCTTTAAAAATGTTTATGGGCATGCGGTAATGGACAATAGCAATGTGCGGCGTTGGGTGAAGAAGTTTAGCAACGTAGAAACAGAAATAGATAAACCAAGAAGCGGCCGGCCGACAACTTCGATCACAGATGCAAATCGAGAACGTGCTGAGGAATTGATTCGAGGAGACAGGCGCATTACAGTTGAGAGTGTTGCTGATGCATTGAGCATCTCGTAAATACACTTAGGAGACTTATTGAAGCAATACGAAAGAGGAGACCACTGAAAGACATTCATTCCATCACGATAATGCACGCTCACACACGTCATTTTTCACAAATCAGGCGATTGCGAAAATGGGCTGGTCAGTTGTGCCTCACCCACTCTACAGCCCTGATTTGGCCCCATCTGACTTTTATCTGTTTGGCCCTTTAAAAGAACACCTACGTGGTTGCCGATTCAATGATTTGGATGACGTTAAAACATGGGTCAAAAAGCAACCTCCTGAGTTTCTCCAAAATGGTTTTGACGCCTGGGTTCAAAGATGGCGTACATGTGTTCAGATTCATGGAGACTATATTGAAGGGTATGTTTCTGTAGAGGACAGTTCACACTATGATCTGCAATAGCTTTTTTTGTTCTATGTTCATTAAAACATTTTTTGTGACTCAGGAGGCATTACTTTTTGATCCCCCTCGTATTACTGAACTTTTTTTTCCTAAGAAATATTTAATACAAGCTTTATACAAATATGAGTTACAGAAGCAATACATAACTATCATAATAAAAATTCCATGTCTTTAAATTTCTAATAGAAGCCTGAAATCGATGTAGATCGTTAACTTATCATATTATTCAGTGATTTATTTACAGTATAAATGGTAGTGTGAGTATTGACGGATCACGAAGCTTTGGCCGGACCTTGTTGTAGCTCAGAGGCCAAGAAGTGTAACATTTTATCTGGCTAACAAACCATGGGGTGTTTCTTTTAATGGTTCAATTGCCTGAGCAGCCAGAGCAGGCATCCAATACCTGCAAATGAAAGATCTGATGCCGAGTGATATTAAGACATAGTGAACACGCTTGGAATGGAAACATCTTCCACTGCCTTAAACAAATAGGCAGGTGAATTCGTCGTGGATGCATGAGGGAGGAAGATATTTGGTAGATCTTTCACAGCATTCACGGAGGAATTGTGGCCAAAATATATGACATGTCTAATCGAACCTGAGACTGTCAGCACTTTGCGGAGAAAGCGAGCATATGAAGGGAACGAGTGGAGTTGATTAGGGCAATGCACGAGGTGTATTCCTGGTGGGTCCCCCAAGTTTTACTTCAGATCGGAATCTAGATCGAATCCAGTTAGCCTAGCAATGTTTGGTCCTTTTGCGCGCAGATAGGAATCCTAGCCCAATATTGGACTAAAGCTGTCAGCTGTGTGAATCCATTACTACCATCCCGAGACCGTAGCTTAATTGGTAGCGTAAACAGGGAGGACCTGGGAATGATTCCAGCGGCCACCCAGTCTGATAGATTTTTCCTCCGTCACACTAGGCAAATGCCGGGGTGGTACCTACAAAACTTAGACACTGGCCTGGTGTTGTAAATAGAAAAAAAACTTAAAAAAAACCATGAGCCTTTGTTGTTGTTTTTTAAATTTCTTTTCTTTTTCAGGGTAGAAATTTGTAATACTACTAAGGTCTCTTTAAGCAAGATTTTTTTTTATATAATAAATAATTAAGAAATTTAACCTAAATTAAACCCTAGGCTACAAGTATTTTTTGGCATATGTGATATTTTCTGGGTTGCACAGTTCTCAGTGTTACCAACTTAAAACAAAACAATTTGAAAAAACTTCTTCCATGCCGTATCCATTGTGATATGCTTTGAAATAATAGTTCTCAGAGCCTTATTGCAACAGACTCAGAAGAAACCTATATGTAGTTGCTTGTTTACAAGAGCTCTGTTTACATTATGGAACTCTTTTGAAATGTGGATAAAGGAGCAATGCCCAGTGTTTTTAGTGAAACACAATGTACTAATGGGGCCGCGGTGGCTCAATTGGTAGAGTGCTCACCTCTGGCGCTAGGGGTCGTCGGATCGATCCCTGCTCGTTCCATGTGGGCTTTGTGGTGGACAAACTCCATGTGCGTGGGTTTTCCCATTTCCTACCACTTCATTTCACCAATTCATCTCATTATCATCCATCCGGCCTGAGCCAAAGTTGCCTAAAGGCCTTAAAAATTAAATTCAAATGTAATGTACTAGTAAACGCAAACATATATCTCTGCCCTTGAATAGAAGTAGGTTATTTCCCGCGATTTTGAGCTAAAGATAATTGATTTTTGCGGACGGTAATTATGATCAAAAATAGATATCTTCCTTGAATAATACCGTAATCAGAAATTAATGTATTGTATATACGGGATGAGAGCATATTTCGGTAAGAATTCATAGTTTTTCAGTTTACAAGAAAGATGTCTTCGAAGTTGTATTATCTCTATAAACTTAAATTCTTCCTATAATTCAAAATATTTCTTCATTTTCCTGGAGGTTTATTAGTATTTTAATACAGACTATACGAAATAACTTTTGTCCATGTGTCTTTAGTTAATTCCTTATATTTTTTAGGGTAAAGATATTGCAGTGAATGCATAAATAATTCCATCATTTTCCTCGTAAGTCTGCAGGAAAACAAAGCAAAATAAATTGGGATGAATGTATGAAAGCTTAACTCCAATCCTGCTGATTACATTGATTATCTGCAGCGTAAAGCATTAAATCACTTGCTGTGTAAAAAAACGACATTTGGAAAAAACATTCAAAAGAACAGAAAACAAAGGGGGGGGGGGAAATTCACATCACTTTTTTATACTACCCTGGTCAACTACCTTCCAATGTCTTTCGCATTATATCCCGGCATTAACCTGAGATGCCTAAAGGCCATAAATAAAATTCAAATTCTGAGACCATGGTATAATAAGTGCCAAGGAAACACCTTATCCCAATTCGCAAAAATTATTGTGCAGTCCCATCATGTTGGAAAGTTATAGTAACTTGTTTCGAGATCTCGAAATTTCAAATTTGAGTGTTTTGTATTTACAAATACAAAGTTATTTGTATTTATATCCATTTAATATTCACAAGCATTACACAAAGTATTTGCTAATGGTTTCGCACAACTAAAATTCTGTCCTTTTGCATTTATTAGTTCTTACATTCTCCTTGTCACGCCTTCTATTATGATTTTGCATATTGAAACAATTTTTGCATTGTGCGGCTACAACAGAGTCACTCCCTACATATGGTTTGCTATTTTTTTTAATGTACTTTTTCTCCAGAATGTTCCATAAGGGTACGATAGACATCATGTCCAAGCTGGTATCTGACCAGTCTAGCACACGCATTTATATTCTTGTTGAATAGTTCATTACAAATTCTAGTTCGTGGCATGGAGTACCATCTAGGATAAAGATTCTCCGGAAATCACTGGCTCACTGTTGATAAAATACCCGTTAAGGGCCTTAGATTTTTTGGCATTACTATAGTAGTGACGCACCAATTTTAAAATCACTAAAACGAAACCAAAATCACTTAAAACACACACATTACGTGTTCAGAGGAGGCGAGCGGTTTGCGCAATTGTTTTCTTGCACTTTTTGTAGATTATCTTAGATTAGTGACCATATGAACGTGAAGGTTAGGTGCGGACATGTGTCATTACAAAATGTATTTTTATATGTTCACTATTATTAATAATTCCTTATTTTCCTTTTTCGTAAATTATCTTAAATTACTGAACATATGAACGTGGAGGTTAGGTAAAGTTAGGTGCGGTCATGTATATTTACTAAATATATTTTGACACATATTCACACTTACCTTCAGCACACAGGCGTGTTAACTCTCCCAATTTCCATTAGAAAGTCGTGTACAATTGTTTCGTGGCCTTATCCTTTCCTTACATAAATACTCTGCTAAATAACCTTCAAAATGCACTTTCCATCGTGATTTCCATACGATTCAATAACAAAAACGCAAGGAATGTCATAATCATCACAAAGAAACGTCATTTCAACACTGCCTTACCGCCTTCCACATGACAACTGTAACTCTACGCAAAATAGTTCCTTCCGCCACAACATGCAGTGCGTCCTGAAACATCTTCAAAACACACTAAAACTATATCATTATTCACTTCAAATGTTACCAACATCAATATTTAGCTCCCTAATACTCTCAAACATCACACAATTATGTCAATTCCTCCTGTAAATTTCTAAAAAATGGTGCGTCACTACTATAGTTAACCCGATTTTTTTTCTGGAATTCTTATTGTGCTAAACAACAGCCATCTTCCTTAGAAAGTTTTGCTTTTCTACCGCCCCTATTTGCACGCACTCTTTCGCGTAATTCGATATATCAATCAACAGGCATAGTTAAAGCTGTGTGTATTTAAAATTTGGTGAGAAAAAGAACAAAGAACTTAAGTTATAAAAAAAATCGGGTGGTCTTAAAAAGAGGGGAAATGCCTCTTGGATAAAAAGATAAATGCACGCACACTTCAAGAATTTTCGATGAAGTTCAGAGACTTATTTCTCTCCCCCATCTGTTGCTTATTTGGAACCATATAGAATAAATGGTGGTGAAAGGCATGGAGAGAAAAGGAATCCTGTTTTTTGGAAGCGTCCAGAGTATTCTGTTCGATCATTATTTAATTCCGTTTACAAAATCAATGGAGACTTTTTCTTGGCCTGACATTCACTTTCTCTCATTCATTTAACACGGCTGTTTGAGAGAAAAATCTACTTTTAGAGTATCTCGACTGCTTCAGATATATTCTGTAACCCCCTCCTGAAGTTCCTATATCTAATGTTCTAGTAGGGTAATGAATTCGTATGCCTCATTGTGACTTTTTTGTGCCCGAGCATGATATAAAGCATTTCCCATGCCAAGTCGAAGATGTTTTTAAAAACAATTAACAGCTGACTTGTACAGATGTAGCAATTTAAGGTTTCAAACAAAAGTCACATGAAAACAATGTATAATATTAGGATTTCTACAGGAAACTGGGAAAAAGAGGCTCAGACAATGAAGATGTCTATGAAGTTCGAGGTAAACATGAATATACTCTCCGAAAAATGAAATTTGAAAATTCCCGAGAATAATCCCATAAGCTTATTTGTATCAAAAGACTCAGACCTTCTGTTCCTTTTACAGATCCACGTTCATGAAATTCGGAAACTCCCCCACTTACCTATTAGTAAATAGATTCTTAAATTTCACTGAAATTTTAGAAATATCAAAATATGAAGAGCCAATAAAATCACTGTGTTTTAGGACAATTTGACAAGCAAGACAGACTTTAAAAGGGCTATTTTTGCTAGATTCATTTTCTTAAGTTTCGATGCTGAAATAGAAGCAGAGTCTGGTTCAACATAGAGTTAGCTGAATACCGTCCGGATCATAAAACATACATGTACAGTACTTTTCTCCCCTAAATCCAGAAGCACTTTAAAGCAACGGGTGTCAACTTACAGTTAATTAATTGAAATCGAATTTATACTTCATGTAGATACGTCTTTCACTTCGTACTGTATAATGCGCCTAGTTCGCGGTCGCCCATAATCTTGTTTTAGCGATAGTATCTGGTGTAATTCTTACTGTGATTCGATATTGTGTTAAATCTCTGTGTTGCGTAAAAAACTTGGGAATACTGTTTTCCCTATTCTCTCTTTTAGGTAAAAGAAGAGTACGACTAATGCACAGCGATCGACGCTTCAAACTAACCAGTGCAAGGAAACAAGATAAATGGCTCCTGATACTCTAAGAAACAAAGAAGATAAAATTAAGTTGGAATCCTCGTCAGATTTGAAAGAATATTCCGTTATTAACATGACAAGTCTAGATGAAGATCATCTGATAGAAAGCAGTGAAGAGAAACTTTCACATTTGTGCTCAGAAGAAACTACGAAGACGAATAGCGCTGAGATACCTATTTTAGAATTCTCATTGATAGCACATGTATGCCTCGTCCGTAACAACACATTTCTGGCACAAGAAGTACTCGGAAGAACACGTAAAACTTTCTGATAAAGGTCTGAATTTGTTTCCGTATGAAACGTGTAAAGGTCTTGACATAGTGGCAAATCATTTGCAGAACAGGGATAACAACTTAGAGGTATATACCAACAATATATTTGCTAATAAAGAACGTCCGAGTAAGAATAATGAGGAAGAGTGTTCTGATTTTAAGTGTGTGGATTGCGGAAGAAAGTTTAAATTCAAACAGCAGCTTATAAAGCACTTAAAGAGGCACATACAACGGTATGAACAAGATAATTTTCCATGTTAACGTCCGTGAAGCTCTGTTCGATATGAGAAGTGGCTTTGAATCAATTTTTTTATGCTCCTCCAGCACGAACAAGATTCTAGGCGATTGGCAGAATTTAAATTTATAACATGTGAGAAAAGTTTCCAAACAAAATCCCGACTTCAAAGGCATATAAGACGTCACGAATTGGCTATACTGAAACCCTTCGAGTGTGAAATTTGTCTTCAAACGTTTGGTAATAAGCGAGATCTCGACGTTCACTCAAGAAGCCACACGGGCTATCGACCGCATGTGTGTTTAAAATTTGGGAAAGCCTATACATGTTTGACCGCCCTATATTTTCACGAAACGAGTCATACAAGAACCAAGCCATTTACTTGTACACATGTGGCGGTTCTTTTGCCGCCAAATGCACCCTGAGGCAGCATATCCAAATTTTGTATATGGATTCAGTCAAACTGTTTTCTTGTGATCAATGTAACAAAAGCTTTATTCAGAAGACTTACCTGAGAATACATAAACAGTTCCACACTCGTAAAAGTGGTCATACTTGTGAAATTTGTGGATATTCCTTTATAACACAAAGCAACCTCCAGAGCCATATACGATATCGACATACCACCGAGAAGTCTTTCGTATGTTCTTTGTGTGGACGAGCGTTTGTTTCTAATTACCGATTAAAAAGACACCAAAATATTCATTCTAGCAATCGTCCGTTCCAGTGAAACATTTCTTCTGCATACAAGAGAGCATTTGGGACTTGGACCACCAAAGGATGGAAATTACTAATGTTGATGAGCTGGGAAACTGTCAGTTCTAAAGCGGATCGCGATACTTACGTGAAAATTCATGTGAATGATCAGAGCAAGTGGATGGATCAACATTGTGTTTAAAGTGAAACATGTTCTTACACCTTAACTAGCTTCTACTTTGTAAGAAAATATGTCCAGAATGTTACTTGGAAGGTATTTAGAACAAGTTCTATCGGTTAGTTATGTTCCTCAAAATGAGTAGAGTAACAATAAGTGTATGTTAAAATCATCGCTGCTGATGAAGCAAAATACATGTGACAGGTACTGTATCGTTTTATTTTACTGGTTTCATAACTTTATGCAAATATTGAACCTAATAATTATAGTATTAAAGTAAATTATGAAAGTTTGTAATGAGCTGTTATTTTTATGGTATTTGGTGAATCGTTACAGAAAAACCTTTAGTAGATTTAGGACCGTTGTATGGTCAAATAAAAAGGTAACGAGTCGCATGTATGTGCCAGTAAAGTAGTCATAGGCGTAGACAGCGAATCCATTATCGCGGAAGGCGATATTTGCCTTACTATAAGAAATATTTAAGCTAGATCTGGAGCCAATCTTCTACACAAGTGTGCTATTCTACTAAAACGTCGACTGTTGACGTGTTATAATAATCTCAGAACTTTAGGGCGGATGTTCGAGGATCTTTTATCGAAATTTGCGCGGAAGCGTGGGTATTTCATGGAAGACGTGGGCCTGCGTCAGTTTTCGTGAGACACCCTGCCGTCCTCCTATGAATGTTGATTTTTATGTTGCCTTTAACAATTGAAGAGCTCACTGCAAAAAACATTCATAGGAGAACGCACATGGACACAGCGTATGTGGACTCGATTGCTCCACGAATGCACTACGCAACGACGTGGCGGACCCTAGTGAACGTGTCATACCACGGGCCGCGAGGACAGAGGACTTGTGCGTATAATTCTGGCGGATCGAACAGCCACACCCCGAACACTGTTGAATGTTGCACAGCACCCAGTGTCCCCACGAAGAGTTCTACTTTATCTAGCAAAGCGGAGCATATTTGCACGGTGCCCATTGCTGCGGCTTCCATTGACTACACAGCATAGGTATGAGCGACTACAATGGTGTCACGCCTGGAGAGCCGAATCCCATGTAATCAATTTTGTTCTTATTCTTGGAGAGCCAAAAAGCAGGACATCCTCTTTTCAGACGAATCCCGCTTCTGTGTGCAGCATCATAATGGCCGCTTCCGTTTCTGGCAGTACCTTGGCACTAGGCTAGGCGACGCCTGAGTTTTGCATCGCCACATGGGTCCGGTGCCGGATGTTAGAGTGTGGAGTGCCATTTGATTCCGTGCCCATTGACGGACATGTGAGCAGCCAACGGTACATCGACCAGCAGAATAACGCCAGCCCGCATGGAGCACCTTATGTCCTAGCATTCCTGGCTGGAGACAATATTTCCCTGCTTTAATGGCCGGCGCGTTCACCTGATCTCTCGCTGATTGAACATGTCTGGACTATAATTGCACAACGCCTCTCACGCCAGCGACCTTCCCCAGCTACATTTGATGAACTGTGGCATCGTGTCGAAGACGCATGGCTTACCATACCATAGGAGGACATCCAAGGGCTCATCCTATCTATGTTTCACCATGTTACAGAAGTTCTAAACGCCCATGATGGGTCCACAGACTACTGACCTGTGGCAGTTCTGTTCCGTTGTCACACATAGCACAGAGCAGTAAGTTTAATCATTTGCTACTTGTACTTAACGGTATCTATCTGCCAGATTTGGGTCTGCTATCTTCTCTCCTTTTTGGTGTTGCAATTTTAATGGCGAGCACTGTAATATCTAAATAAAGTATACATACTTTTGCAATGAAATCTATTCTTCTTCTGTGGACTCAAGACTTTTTGTCTCTTGAGTCTGAGTACCACCTAAGCATTCGCCTGACGTGACGGAGGGAATCCTTTACCAAGGGAGGTGAATACCGAGAGGATACTCCAGTAATGTACGGATTACCATGTGGCCTCCGACCAGCCGGGGTCAAGGAGGTGAATATCCTTCCCATTGTTCGTCTAGTGAACCTGAGGACAACCTTACATTGAAGCGACAAACACATTGTAGGATGTTCTGAGACGGCGTAGCTGAAATGATAGATATAAATGGGAAATTGACACTAGGAACCAATTGGAATAATAATCTCAACTCGTATCAAAAGGTGGGTTTATTAACCCTAGGACTGAACACTAATCGTGGGAAAACGGGCGGAAGGAGTCCCACCAGCGGCAATGAATTTCATACTAAGCATTCCGAATCACAGTTCCACTTACCAGAAAGAGGGCTCAGACAGGGGTTGCTGGTTCCGACATTCCCAAAATTCAACAAGGCTCCAAACCATGCAAGGAACCAGCTAGCTCGCTAGTTCCAAAGTGACGCCCAATTCATTCTGTCCCATAGAATGACTGGCTCTACAGCAGGACGTGCCTAATTCGAGCAATGCAGCGCAGATTCACAGCGATCTCTCCCAAGTCCACTCGGTAGACTCTTTATAACCTCTCTTGCCTTCTACTTTGTTGTCTCGGTATGTAACTCCAATCCGGGAATACAGGAACTCCTTCCGTGTTGAGCCAACGACCCTGGCGTGACAGTACAAATAGCTTCATGTCCGAGCTAGAAACAGTGGCGGCTTCGAAGTGTGTTATCGTATCCTGTCCATACTATTATAATTGGCCAATTTCTCTTCTGTTTTGTCGATAATCTGTGAGAAGATAATATCAAAACGTATTCTAGCTCATATTCTCCCCATCAACATGGAGTTATTCCAGGGGTCCTCGTGTGAAACAAACCTTGCAGTTTCCCAAGTTACTGTCATTAGCGCTTTAAAATCGAGAAACGAATGATGTTATTTACTTAGATTATTCGAAAGCATTGGATTCAGTAAATCACAACCTCTTCATTCACAAAATAATAAAAAGATTCAATAATCATGATTCCCTGGAAGTTGTTCTCTCCGCGTATTCATGCAATAGGGAACAGAGAGTTCTCTGTTCATCCGGGTCCAACTCAAGCTGGCTTCCGGTTCTTTCAATGCTTTACTCTGTATAGAGATGACTTTTGTGACTACCTCATCGATAACTGCAGCATTTTTCTTTATGAGGATGATTGCAAAAATTTTCACACCATATCATCGCCCACAGACGTTACTACTCTGCAAAATAACTTATCACGCTTAGAAAGCTTTTGTACTGATTGGAAGCTTAATCTAAACCTCTCAAAATCTGCAGCTATTGGATTTACTTTAAAAACAAACACCGTCATGACATCCTATCAAGTATGCAACCTCATCATAATTTGGGTTCAACATTATCAAGGTCTTGGTGTTGTTTTTGACACTAAATTAACCTTTATAATTCACATTGACTACTTCATTTCCAAAGCTATGGAAACTAACATGCTTGCACGTAGAACGTATCTGCTAAGTTGTGATATGTCGATAATTGATATGCCTCCTAGTTGGTCCATGGCAAGTGATTAGTCTTTTAAGGGTGGATAAAATAATGAATGTCTTCATACGTGTAGTCAATAATAGATTACCTTCCCTACTCGCCGTAAACTTTCGATCTTAGATTTCTTTATAACATAATGAATGGTAATGTCCGCACAAATGATCTTCTCCCATTGTTTCAATTACATGTTCCGAGAGCCAATAACAGGAGGATACTTTTACATCAGAACTCCAATGTTATCTTTAGAAAATAAATCATTCTAAATCAGACTTCCTGCACTTTATCATTCACTGACTAACCCTCCTATCTTTTACCTACCCAAAACTACCTTTATGAAACTTTGTGAAGGGGAGTTATCTTAGTAATACCTATTGTATCTTGTTAAATGTATTACATTTGTTTTTGTTCATACTATACTTATTCTGTTTTTGTTTTTATGTTACTTCCTAGTGTAAATTGGCTACCACATGCAGGGCCCGGGGCACATATTTGCCTGCCTCCCCCCAGAACCATGAAAATGTAGTTCATTTTTTTTTGCTACCTTGTTTTTTTTTATTTTAGACATATAAATAACAATAATGTACAGGAGCAGTACCCTTTTTAGGTACATAGGTTCATACCATTACATATCATTGGCCTAATTGTATTTTATTTTAATTTGTACATTGTTTTCTAATTTTTTTTAACCAGGCAGAAGAAAAGAATATAATCCTTTATACAAAATAAAATAATCTTACATTTATTATTAAATTTTGATAAGATTAATTTGTACATGATAATTCAACTATATTTGAGTCCGACAGTATTTTATTTTAATCACATGTTCATAGTCTTTTCTATACCTAAGCAAGCAGTATAAAATGTGTTTAGGAACGAAACGAAGAGAGGAAAAGTTAAAAAAAAAAAACACACATTTTGATAACTAAGTCAACATTATTATGCTCATGCTGGTATGCTATCAACATTAGCATGCTTATCATGGTATTGTTACACAATAAACAAATGAAATATCAATAGCGCCACATCCTTACTATAAGTTATTGCTTTCGTACAGAATTGAAAATTAATTTAAAATTTTGAAAAGAAAAAAGTTTTACAATGGTTTCATGGTACTAACAATTAGAACTTCACTTAATGACATTATTTGTTCTTTGGACTTTCACTTTAAATTTAGAAAATAAACTATCAATTATGCCAATTAGAACGATGATTAGTCCAGAAACTAATGGGAAGTCACCCGTCGTATTTTCTCCAGCAGTCCTAAAAAATAATCAATCCTCATATTTTATTCTTCTACGCTTTGCCGCACAACTTACAAAGAGACGGTGCCAAAATGTACATTCTCTTTGCAACCAAACACATATTAGGCGAAAGTACATCGTAAATAAAAGGACATGTGTCCCGGCATTCGTCCATATAGGCCCACATTAACGTATAAAAAAATATGATTGTCTAGGATAGAGGGTTTAGCATGCATGGATTATCGATATTTTTACTTATAGGAGAAACGCGTCATGTTGTCAAGGTGAAAGTAAACTGAAAATAAGCCGATACGTGTTCGAAGCATTATTTCGTATAGGAATCCGGTCGTCTGCAAGGAAGCGAAGAATTGACGCTGTGAGGATGGGGAATTGCTGGACACTTACGCACACTTCTCTGGCTGCATGACCTGTCGGCCGCGCTATGCGCTACTCGAACGGATAGATAAATATATGCGCGCGATGATGACGATGCTTTTATATGTAGACCTGCGCACTATGTCCTAGAATGGAAGAACTGGTCTAAAAACAGAAGTGATGATGGTTGATGGGTATTCTGCATTGCAGCAGAGTCTTTCGAGGAAACTAGCTTGGTTACTTTCCTCTGGCATATGGAATGTCTCTTTTTGAACTTTCTAACCCACGTATCGCCGACTGTAAATTGAAATTCTGCTGACAAATGTTGTGTGGCTGCAGCAAGACTCCATACGTGAAGCATGCGTGTTGTGACAAACTCATTGCGCTGTATTGCTTCCAGAAACCTATCATAGACCCACGTGTCTATCATTGCCAGTTTGTCCAACCGTGTACCTCCTTGCTTTGGTGGGCTGGGACAGAAATCGGATTGTCCACTCTCATCCGACGACGCAACATCCATGTTCGACCGTTCCCCTGTTGTTTCCACACTTTCACTATATTCCCATGGTAGGTTGGACAACATCTAGCATAACACTTCCTGTACTTCTTCCAACTGGAAATCCTCCAGCAAATCCAAGAAGTTCAACGACATGCTCTCCAATAAGTTACGCGGTGTCATCAATCACTCCCATAGATAACAACGCCTCTGCTAAGAAAACTACCACATTTTACTAGAGTTTCAAATGTTTCGGGCACAGGAACTTTAAGCCAACAATCACAAGATAGATATTCGCTGTTCGGTTCAATATGCCATGGAGATCAAGCAGAAGGAGAACAGTAGTGCGTGCCATGGTAACTCTGTGATTATGCCGATTTATATTTTTGCCGTGTTGCCAAGTCAATCACCTCTAAACTACGATGATGATGATGCATATGGTTACCATGTCCAGAATTAGATTCACACTCAATAGTTGCTTTGTGAGTAACTATTTATATAAAATGAATTTAAATATTTCAGATATTAAATGTACAAAATAAACATAAAATGTTCCCACGGTAACCAATGCTACCCAAGTTAGAGTGCACTTGAAAATCCAATTACGTCATCACGGCACCCAACCATTACCACCCAAGTGTATCACCAAGGTGACAAAGCGCCCTCAGGTGGCCGAGAGGTTAGCACTCTCGCTGTATGTATGCATTGACCCAGGTACGATTTCCAGTGGAGGTACAAGTGTTTCGGATATCACGTTCACCTGTAGGGGCCTTCAGCATCTTCATCCGATGGAAGGCAATAGCAAATTACCATCGGTCCACCTTGACCAGGGACCTTCGATTTAGAGACCTGCCTCCTTGTATACTAACATTTTTATTATTATTCGGCACTTCCAGCAATGTGTGTGTGTACATTTTAACAACGCTGTCCCATTTTCCCAGTAGTGTAATTTGACCTTAGCAACTTATCTGTAAAATGTTTCACAGCTCCAGTTATATCTCTCTTCTCCAGGTGAATATATATACCACTTTCTTTGAGCATCCTGATTGGGATGCGCGTGCTTCGTGCGACATGGTGATGTATGTACTGTATTTCTACTATTCATAGTAACCTCACTTTACTTGTAGGCAAAAGCAAACTTCGCGTCGTAGGACACCCGTCTACAACATAGGGTCTACACTGGAGTAACGGTTGCCGGGAGAGAACAAGTGAGCAGTAGTTGCACACCTTTCAAGGGAAAGTTCATTAGCGCACGGGCTACCTTACAGCAATCGTTCGGGTTTCCTCTTTCAAATAGCAGTGTTGGAGCAAACGCCGAAATACGTATCGGCTTTTTTTCAATTTACTTTATCCTTGACAACATACTACGTTTCACCTATATGTCAAAATATTGATAATCCACGCAGGCTAAGCCCTATATTCTAGACAATAATATTTTTCTATGTTAACGTAGGCCTATATGGACCAGTGCCGGGACACGTGTTCCTTTATTTTCGATTTTCGCCCTATATGTGTTTGGTTGCAAAGTGGATGTACATTTTAGCCCCGTCTCCTTATTAGTTGACTCATCGTGTCAGATTATTTTCGCGTCCTTTAGTCCCCTTTACTGTCCTCTCTAAACTTAACACAATTGAAACTGGAAGGATTGGATGCAAACTAGGCATGTACGTAGGGCGACAATTACTACGTTTTAATAAACCCTTTCCTTCACAAGCATTCCAAACCCACCCCCATTCAGCCGCCTCTTCCAAAATCAGTCACAATAAGCAGATATGAGATTGGCGCCAAAGGCGATCAATCTCGCCGACAAGGGTTTCGCCTTAATTATTTACAATAATATTGTTCCAACGCCACGCTTTGATATGTAAGGAGACGCTTTGCCGCCAATTATTGGGCAACACAATTACTGCATTGTGTCACGGGCCAGTCTTGATCAAGAAACACCGACATCCTGTGTCAAGCAGGGAGGTGGAGGAAGGTAACATAAACGTAATGCACCACCAGTACCTTACCGTTACGACGATTTATTTTATTTTATTGTATTTTTTGATTTCCCAAAAAATACTTTTTCTGACGGGTTCAATTTCGCATTTACGATTTCCGTATATTCACGACGAGGCCCGTGGGTCCCAGCCTGGTTACGCCCCTGACCACATGCTGTATCTAGGATATGTACTTTAAATAAATAAAGTTTTATAATGTCCTGTACAGGTTACAGAGTTCATTAAGTTACTTTTCTCGAGATCATTCGTTTCTGTAATAAGGGAAGTACACTACGTGGGAGGGAGGTAACAGCACTATTACTTACGCTTCCAATTGATAGACCTATTTGACAAACATCACTTACATTATTTAGCACTTTGTGCCTTTAACATGAGTGCCGTCTTTGAACCAGGCCTGGGGACCTCGATGATATTCAGGTCTGGGGACTGCGTGAGCCAATGAAGATGTTGAATCTCATCAGCATGCTCGTTGTTGTGAGCAGGTGTGTTCTTGCTAAGCTCCCGTGTGTGAATCGTACCGCTTTTTATTTGCCGTGCTAAGATCGTCCTTACATGGAGGTTGCCATATTGCTGCTGTGCTAGTGGCGGAATGTGCATGTGTAAATTCACAACAGCGTTTTCCTCATATAGACTCATTGTATGCGTTCTGTTGATAGCAGCTTGTATAGACCAAAACTGGGACAACTGGCGCACAGAACAGCGAACTAAGGGAAATTAAAGATATATTGGATATTGTCTGTGAGTCAAATGAATCAATTGTAAGTGAAGTGCAGCAGTTAAAAGAAACCATTGCAACATCACTGCGTAGTATTAAAAATAATTGATTCCCATGATCTCCATAATTATACAGGGTCCCTCAAGTCCAAAATAGATGAATCTGCAAACAGGCCACGAAGACAAAACATTGTAATATATTGCTGAAGATGACAATGAGAATCAGGACACAACACAAAGTGCGTGAACTTTTGCGTAACTTTTGCGAATGAACGTTGATGATAATTTGACACAACAAACCCACATATTAGGAAGAAAACAACATGGAAAAAACTGTCCAATTATTTGCAAGGTACATAGTGATAAGAAGAAAGAAATTATATTAAAAACAGTAAAGAAAACTAAAGGGTTCTGAAATTTATATTGAGTTGTTAGAAGTACATGAGTCTGAGGTTGTCATGTAAAATTGTGTTTAAATATTAAAAAAAAATTCTAACAGATTTAAGAAAAACCTTTAAAAACTAAAAAATGACTAAAACAGCGTAATATGTACAAAGAAAAATGATATCTTATTTACATATACTACAAATATACACACTTATCATACACGACTAAAAAGAAGAACACTTGTAGAAAAAATCGTAACTATTCTAGTGTTTACTCTTTGTTTGCTAGATGCCTAATAAACTACCCAATTACCTGAAGAGTATTGACAATACTAATAAGTTTAAATCTGAGCTATTCAATATGTTGGTATATATGGGTTATTATGCTGTCAATGATTATTTAAATGATGACTATGTAATTATTTAAAGTGATGTAAATTGTACTCAGTTTTAAAATTAAATTTCATCATAGCTCATGTACAGAGACATTGACGAATCTTATGTATAATAGGCCACGACATGTATGTACTATACAGACAAATAAATTTCTATTCTATAGCTTATTACATGTAAATATTATAAATTAAGTATATTGAATTTTATTTATGGTCTTTAGACATCAGGCTCAGACCGGGATAGGGTGAAGGACAGGGTATTGGAAGGTAGCTGGCCAGTGCCTAGCTTATAGATATCACTCCAGCATTTGTCTGGTATAACAAGAAAAACCTGTCAGATAAAATAGGCATAGTCACACGCTCAAAGTAGAAACAATTGTATAAGTATCACCGAGGCCAAGGAATTTGACAATTATTTTGCCACTTTGAGAGAAATAGTAAGTCTAATGAGTAATGGGAAGTCGTTAACAGGTAACGTGAACAAAGTTAACTGAAATCACTTTTATGATATTTGTACTAAAGTTCACACGCATTCAGCAGTATATTTGTCATCCATTGAATATTTGTTTAATCATCGCTATATTTTGGAAATAAAATACATGTTATTCAAATTTAATGACGAATTGGTATTATAGCGTCAGCGAACATTTATGAAGAAGGTGAATGATTCGTCGCAAGATGTATTAATATTGTTGCAGTCAGTAATTCATCATCTCGAACTTATTTAAATCAGGATACATTTTACATTTGTAAACAATTTGATATATCACAGTCAATGTTTCTTCGACTATGCTTCTGACAAATTTGTGGAGTTAAAAAATCAATATTTGGAATAGTGTTGTATATCTTCAGATCTTTATCATTTGATGGTTCATTTTGTTTGTCGTGATAATTTTGGGATTCACATTTGTCGTTTATTATTAATGTCGTTAGTGTAAGATATGGTTATTGACGTTAAAAGTATATATTAAAGCGCTTATTGTTTGAATATGGAACTCAAATTATCAATACTCTAATCCACATATTTAGACGGTTTTTATGATTGTAGAATTAGTCACTACGTTTTGTTAATTTCATTGAATTTAGTTGCAAGAGATAGTGTAGAAATGTACCATCTGCCGAAATTAATTGATCACAACGTTAGGTGTACATTGTTGCATACATTTGTAAATTACTGTTTGCCAATCTTTCATGTTTGAACGTACTTTTTCTGTTTTGGGGATAAGGCCATAGTTCTTGGAGATCTCGATCTAAACTCTCTATAGACAGCAAGACATTCGACACTCAGGTGCTGGCGTCAAAAATCTACCTAACCGGACTGTTATAATTTCTCAGTATCGGTAACGATACAAACGAATTTGCTTATGTTACGGTACGGAGTACCTTTTAATGAGATATTATGGTGGAACAAAATCACAAAGACCTATTGAGTGTAGAAATTTCATTTTTTTTTGTGTGTGTCTATATTCACATCTTGAGTGTATATTTTATCATGCAACCCGGCAGTTCAGTATGTAAAAGTAAGTGAGACACGGAAATGTGTTGAATAGGAAAAATAAATACAGACAACAAATGTTTACAGTAGGTGTTTAAAATGTCCACCGTCAGCTTCAAAGCAGGTGTGAGCCCTCTTAACCATGTTGGAAGTCACCTTCTCAAGGAGAATAAATTTGATGCTTGTAATGCTCCGCTTCATGTCTACAGTACGTGGATTCTGTCCGTATACACAACATTTGAGAAACTCTGAGAGGGAAAATTCCAGCGGTAAATAAATTGACCTGAGAGGTCACAAATCTTTTGAAATCAGGCGGTCATAAAACATTTCTTCAAGAAACTGCATTGTCACTCACCTATCCACGCACATACCTCGGGAACATTGCAATACCATCTACCGGCCTGTTAAACGCTTTACAACAAACAAATATACTCTTCTAACACATAGAATACCGTGATGCGTGATAAAATGATCACCCGTTATATTTTAGATAACCTATCGTATCTTACTTTTCATTTCATATTTTTTGCGTAAATTTTCTTACTCGAATAAATATTTTGATTATTTTCCTCGTTATTTATCTGATATAATTCCTAAATAAATATTATATTAATCGGGACATAGAGGATGATCCCTTGACAGTCCTGGTTGATTCATTTTATTACGTTGTATGAGTCATGTTTCAGGTGTAATAGAAGTTGATGTATTACTTATTAGTCGCATCAAATGCTTTAGTTCCTATTCATTTTGTGTTGACACTGTTATAGTCATTGCCTTATGTTGTTGTATTGTTTTGTATTGTATTAAGTAACTTTCTAGACACATTTCTTAGTAATAGATTTTCAATTAGTGGTTGAAACATGTCGCAGAATTCACTGTTAACTTTAAAATTAAACATGTCACTGACAAGTTTTCTTATTCACTTTAATTTCCTTCAAATCGACTGCTCGCTGAATTTTAATAAGTTATTAAATAAACAGAATTCGCTTCTTATATGTTTTAGAATTTGGATATATTTGGAATTTCAGGAAATTTCTGAAAAGAAAATCCCAGTATTCCATGATGATCCCATCTTAAATCTTTCACGTTGTGTATTTTACAAATATTCTTGGGATGTTCTCAATATCCGCTCTTTAAATATTGGGATTGTATGCAATATATTCCAAGAATACACCTGGCTGTCTAGGATAAGGATAAAAACATGAGTATAGGACCAAAAAAAAGTTACGAAAGAATAAAAGTTACGACAAATATGGTTTACTCGTTTTACATTAAATTAACGATTTAGAGACAAGTTGTATAACTTAAGAGTACATAAATGTTTTTTACAGTCATCTTCGCTGTGTACAAAACTCTCAGAGGATGGTGCAGTGCACATATTTGACACATTTTATGCCCACTTTTGTCATAGAAATAGTCGCATTGATTGAATATTTGAAATATATTGAATAAGTTGATTGAAATATAATAAAGATATTGATTGAATAAGTTGAAATATTTGATTGGCTATAACCTTTGTTTATTGTTCGTTACAAATTTGTATGCATTGTAAAAAGAACCATTACAAAGCGTTAAAATTCACTAATTAGAGAGAAAATTTCGTAAGCTGTTCATGTGAGAGTGAAGCGATCTTACATACATTCAGGGATGGGTTTCGCTTTTTTTTTGGCTGGCCCACTGCTTTCAAGGGGTACATTTTTCGTATCACGACGAAAGAGGAGAACAAAAACAGCAAAATGAACAAATGTCAAAAAGAGCTAAATCAGAAAGGGCGTAAAAACAAAAGAGCTCACTGTATAAAGTGTGAAATGAAGAAATGCTGTAAAGAAACATTACTAAAATATATTGTATGTAGGTATGTGACATTCAGTAACACGTACTTATGTTCATACATATTAGTTCATGTAATTGGTGTAATTTGCTTCAATTATGATTAACGTTCTAAGATAACTGGTATCGTCAGTGGCTATATGCTGTATTCAACCTTTGAAAAAGAAAAAAGCATTTTGACAAAAGGCTTGGATCAAATAGTGCGGTACAGGAGGATTTTAATACGAATTAATGAATTTTAATTCATTTATGGCCTTTCGGTATCTCGTTTAGACTGGATTTTAGTACGAATGTAACAAGTACACATGAGCAGAGCTTAAACGGGTCACTTGGTCAGTCGGGTAAATTCGGGCCAATTTTGGACCGGGTCTGTGCGTGGGACCCAGGGGCCGAGTCCCAAACAGACGCTAGCTTGATCACGCGTACGAGTCTCTATCGTTGGCAGAAGTCGCGAGGTTAGTAAAAATCGTATTCCAGACACATCACGTCTTGGCGCTGGTGCTCGTTAAGTTAAAATATTCAATCATTCTACCTTGTGCAGCGCATACAGTTTCTCAGCTAATCAGATTGCCACATTCCGCTCTGATTTCAATTATCAATTGATTGAACGTATTGAATAATCGATCAGATGAACAAACTAAAAATATATATATTGAATTTAAAAAAACAATCCATATTTGATTTCTGGGACACCTTCTTTCAGAAAGAAAGGTGAAGAGAATTGTGGCATGAATTGACGAAACTTCTACTAAATCAGGAATTCCGGCAGGATTTTCAGTTTAGGGTTTGTGAAGTCAAATTTAGGAGGGTGTATGTGGAGTTTTGCACGGTTTCTATCGATTGACAGCAGAAATCGTAAAGTTGGGCGGTGCTGTAAAAAAAAATAGGGGATGACACCCCCACAGGAGAGGTCTGGTGGAATCACTGTTCTAAATTGCACGGGCGGTGTTTGTAAGTCTGGAAACAGTAGAGGAAAGTAAATACGAGGTTGTATTGTCGGCTATAATTTACTTTATCTAAGCCAGTTATTGTGTCATATGTACGCTCTATACCTCACATTTCCATGTAAATAATTATCACAGACACATCATTACACACACACACACAGCGACAACTAACAATCCAAAAATTGTTATGAAAAGCCATGTGTCATTATTAATTAGTTAAGTACGTTTTTCAATTGTTCAATTCCAGCGTCCGACCCTTCTGATTGAGGTTTTTCCAGCGTTCTTCCTCATCTACGCGCTTTCTTTTCCTCCCTATGCGAGCCCGAGCTTTAGATGAAGACCATAAATAAAATTCACCAGTTTTTTAATGTTTTTTAATTCACCAGTTAAATATGTCAGTAGACGGACTAATACCGTTACTTCGTGTTATAAATGACACTAATTTTGATCACGAACAGTATCTCCAGCAAGCGAAGACGCCTTAGAATAAGCCAGGTTATATATTGTTTCTGCATACACGATGCATTTTTAGCTAAGTGATTGGAGTTTAGCTGTGCCTTTAACACGCACACCATGTGTTTGACCTGAACGCGGATGAATCTAAATAGGCTTTCGGCTCTTTCATTCTTATTGCACACTTACATTACTCGATACTGTTATATTTGCGTTTCAGCCCTCCCACACAAGTTGGAAAGAATATATTTCAGCTGTAGATTTAACATTTTGGGGGTAGATAAAGTAAATTTTACTAAATACAACAAAGTTTCAAGTAATGCAAGTGTAATAAGTAGTGATGAGCAAAAGCAAGACCAAGACCAAGAGCGTAGCGGTCTTGGTCTTGGTCTTGCACACCCAGTCTTGGTCTTGCATCGGTATCCCTGGTCTTGGTCTTGCTCGCCCAGTCTTGGTCTTGCATGCAAGGGTCTAGCAAGTCTTGCTTTTTAAAAAAATATATACGTTTCATACGTAAATTTTACACCGGATATAGTGAATAGTCAAAGCTATGCGTATCATTGCCGGCCTTAATGCGTAAATAGTAACGGAAATATGTTTTAATGTATTGTTTATCTTCATGTAAGTGTACAGAATAGAACTACCAAAGCTTAATTTCGCTTTAATTTGAACAACATCACTAAGATTTTATGATTTTACTTTTAGTTTACTTGCTGTTTTAGGCACACAGCCATGTTTCGTAAGCTTTGGCACAATGCAATCATGGCTTATCGAAAATCATGTCCAAAATAATTTAGACATCGAAGTTCTTACCTCGTAACAATCCATAGAACTGTGCTCTCTGTCTTCTTCTAGGCGTTGTTCCAATTATTTACCACTCTCCGTGCTCCAGGTAAGTTCCAAAGAAAGACAAAACATACACGGATATTGAGTTTAACTAAAACTTACAAGGGAACTATTTTTTACTATTCAGCGAGTTTTGATTTCGGACCTTATTTGAAGCATATAGATAGTTAAAATAACACGCATAGATTCGCACTCTGTCATATATATTTGTGTCCCGAATAAGTCGAGTCATGTAATTTGAGCGACTTTTAAGCAGTAAAATCAACCTTGAAGCTAAAACTTTATATTGACTTAATGAGTTATCAGATGCATTTCCGTAGGTACTTTTACGTGTAGAACACAAATTTCACCATGAAAATGTTCGCAAATTGAAAGTTTTTTATACAAACTCCAGCTTATGATCGAAAATGAACAAAATTCCATAGAAAATAATGCCGTAAAGGAACAACAATACAACTGTGGGAAAGGGGAAGGTGGGGTAGGGGATTATAAATACATAAAAGATAATGGTTTCTAATACCCTTTGGGGGCCTAGGCCGCTTGCAATCGCTAATACACTGATCGACTACACGGTATTTAATACGGACATTTTAAATAATAACAATTTGAATTTTTACATTCATACGTACATTTTTTCTTCCCGTCTCCTCTTTGGTGTGTAATTCCGGAACGAAATTGCAACACTCTCGCTTCTCCTGCGATCTCTGTTTACGTACATTTTCAATACCCCTTACCATACAAAAATTATCATAACTATATTACAAACTAAAATTATAATTAATAATTAGAACAGTAAACATTTTTCAAAATACTTATCAAAATAAATTCTCGTCTGTCATGTTACATCTTATATTTGTTTCAAACATCTTATTTAACATACACGCTAACTATTAATTTTTTGAAAGTTAAATATTTTAAATAACTGTGGTAAGCACGAGAAAACGCAACTGATCTGATTATTTATATAAATATTCGAAATTGAACTTTAATAAAATGAAACAATTAAACAATAATACTAATTATAGTGAATTAACAAGTTCTAAAAATGAAAATAAGCATAATGAATTGTTTTTCAATCTAAACAGATTTCACTTTCTTTGATTTTTTATTAAAAAGTGATTCTATCAATTTCTTTTCCATCATTTCACGTTTTCTTCTTTTATTTAAAGATAAATGTAGACAAATACTTGTCTGTTATTAAGTCCGTCATTATTATTTAGGTTTTTAAATTTCAACAAACGAATTCTAATTTTACTTATAATTACAACATGTTTATTACAAACTTTATAATTGTAATATTCCTTAAAAAAAAAAAAGAACTAACTTTAAGAACGTAACGGAGCCCCCAGGCTTTGCGAAGGTCACCAAATTGCGAAACCGCTGGGCATCGGAACGATTTTGCTATGCATCTCCATGAGGTGCACTCGCTTTTTTTCTATGCTCGCTCCAGCGCTTCGCTTCTTTCTTAAAAACCGTGTAGTGGATCAGTGGTTTAGCGATTGCAAGCGCCCTAGGCCCCCAAAGGTATTAGAAACCATTATCTTTTGTATTTATAATCCCCTACCCCACTTTCCCCTTTCCGACAGTTGTATTGTTGTTCCTTTACGGCATTATTTACTATGGAATTTTGTTCATTTTCGATCATAAACTGGAGTTTGTATAAAAAACATTCAATTTGCGAACATTTTCATGGTGAAATTTGTGTTCTACACGTAAAAGTACCTACGGAAATGCATCTGATAACTCATTAAGTTAATATAAAGTTTCACCTTCAAGGTTGATTTTACTGCTTAAAAGTCGCTCAAATTACACGACTCGACTTATTCGAGACACAAATATATGACAGAGTGCGAGTTTATGCGTGTTATTTTAACTATCTATATGCATCAAATAAGGTAAAGAAACATGTCCGAAGTCAAAATTCGCTGAACATCAAAAAGGGTTCCCTTGTTAGTGTTGTTGTTTTCGTCTAAGAAGCACTCCTGTCCACAAACACAGACAATTGACGATAATGAGACTAGTCATGGCTCAAGCGAGCTCTGGCAGAAGAATGATAGAAAGTATAATTATTTGCAAATTTGAATTTGAATCTATGATATGGTAACCTCACAGTCAATATTTGCCTTGTACTGTTCGGTACAATGAACTAGATCAACTTAGGCACGGGAGCGTACACAAAACGCATCCTTGTAATTTATTTAAAGTTAGGAATACGGGGGAGTATCGAAACAGCATCCTAAAAGGAAGGAATTTAATAATATCTTGGCTAAAATGTATTATGATGTTATGTACCTTTGTGAGAGAGCTGAAATTGTGAAATACAACTAAGGGCACTATGCGGGCTCCAAGCAAAAACACAAACAACGGATATATCTATGTTGTTAAATGTAACATGCAATGTATACAACCAAAAAATTACGTTAATCAATACAAAACCTGTATGTGGAGACAATCGAACGAAACGTCCGATGTTGAAACGAACTAAATTGTATGTATTATGATGATGCTCAAAATTTAGTTTTTCTCTTTTTGTTATAGTCTTTTATTTGATGGGATAGGAATTTATGTGCAATGATGCTCGACAGAGGTCAATCAAAACTGGTGTTCTTGGTACACTGAG